>PVLD010031317.1:0-15853 GCA_004027595.1 Dinomys branickii | reverse complement strand
AAAAACCGGTTAGAGCGCGCACTTAACTCACCCTGTGATCGTGCAGACAGGAGTGCCGTTCAGATGTTTTCCCCTGGATGGCAATTTTCCCCTACTCAGAAATCCCGCCGGCCGGTCGCTGTTGCTCCAGTTCGCGCAGCGGTGGCTGCGGGGTGGGGTTCTGAGCGGGATCCCGGAGCGCTGCCCGGTTTGGAGCAGTTTGTCCCAGTAGCGCGTTCTCTGTCGGGTTCAGGAGCTGAAGCCATTCTTCCCTCCACACTCGCTCTCTCGGCTGGTCGTCTTCTTCCCGGAAGTCCTTATTTCTGTCTTCATATTGTTATATTTCATTGTTTGGTTGGTAATCCTCTGGGAGGTTCTCTCTCTGCTGCCTACCCGGTCGCCATCTTCCCGGAAGTCTCCCTGATATACCATCTAAATGTTAGTTAGCCACATTCTTTCAGACAAGGAAAGTCTCAAACACACCCCAGCTTTCAAAGGCAGACAAGGAGAGTTGTGTTATTGTTGTTGTTGCTGTTGTTGTTGAGAGTAGCTGCAAAGGCACATGGCATCGGAAGGATATAAGGGAGTCATACAGTAGGGCCTTAATTGCAAGTCTATCCTATCAACATTTTTAAACCAACAACCACTAACATTCTGATAATTTACACATTTGTAATTCTAAACCTAACTCTCCCTCTACCTTTAGCCAATTTATTTACTACTAACGCATATTTCCCAGACATCTCCAACTGAATGCATAATGTATGATTTCTTCCCTCAAACTTTATTCTATGCATCCATGTATGTCTGTGTGTGCTCACACAATGTCACTACCATCTACCCATTAACCTATTTATCTCTCCATTAATTGTTTGATTCAGTGAATACTTATGACACATTCACTATATGCCTAGCAATATAGTAATAATTTAAAAATGTAAAATAAGCAAAAATTAGATATGGCTTCTGCCTTCATAAGACTTATGGAAAACTGAGCAAGAAACACAGTGAGACATTCTATTAAATGTGAAAGATACAAGGTTTTATTTGCAATTATAATCATGTGGTATTTTCCTGGTGAAGAAAGTCAGGGGATGCTTATCTGTGTTTATAGTGATTTATTTAAGATTGGAGCTTCACTATATAGCACACAAATATAGAACATCATCTTCCACCAAACCATGGTAAACTTATAGATTGAATGAGAAGGGAACCATTATTATAAAAAGGCAGTACATTCTTTGACGCACTTGTAATTTAGCCCATCTTGATGTGCATACATGGTGTCAGGATGGATTGATCATCCTTACACATCTGGAAGATACCACAGACATTAGAACTTGCTTTCAGTAGGAAATCCATAAGCCACGTACCAAGAGCTTTTGAGTGAAGCAGCAAATGAGAGCCAGGAGGGCAAAAGAATATAGAAACAACTGACATCCCTTAGCATTTTGGAGGAGAGAATGGATGATTTACTATTTAAGAGTCATATAGGAAGGAAGAACATCAACCCCAGATCTTCATTCTGAAATGCGAGGGTGTGAAGAAATTAATAGAGACCACTGAAATGGCCACAGGGAAATGATAATCCCATAGGAGAGGAAGGCATTAGTGTGCAAATGTCAAGAAGAGAAGATGCTGAATATTTAGCACACATATATGGTTATACCAGTATTGAAGGGTACAGTAAAAGAATTTGAGATACTGTATAGTTATTGATTACCCACAAATAAATGAATGAATGAGAATTTTGGAGCTGCTAGTAGAGTAAAGTGTGTTTTGAAGGAATGGAGGCTTGCAATTTTGGCTGGAATTCATGAAACTAGGGAAGACAGACGTCATGCACTGATCCTCATTCTCCCCTTGAGGACAATGATGCACTTGCCCAGGATGATGGCAGATTTATAGACTATAGACTCTAGATATATTTCATGTTGGGTTGATGATAAACAAGAAATTCAGATCTCCTGTGTCCAGTTCTATTTGTCTGATCTTACAATATTCTTTACCTGCTTAATTCCCCCTAATCCAGTTGTCAAACAATTTTATTCACTTCTTCTTAGAAAGTGATATGTATAAAATATAAATATGAACTTGTTCCTACATTTTAAAAAATCCTTTAATGATTCCTCAAGCTTCCAGAAAAATATCTCAACTCTGTTCAAGCACCAAAACTTTTTACCATCTGCGTTATTCAGCTTCATGTTACTACAATGAAGGACCTGAGATAAGCCACTTATAAAGACAAAAGCCTTACTTAACTTGTGACTCTGGAGCCTACATTCCAAGTTCTGGTGCTCCCATGACTTTGTGCCTATGGGAATGGCATCATATATCAAGAGTATGGGAGAGTATATCAGAGAAAATCATTTATGCAGTGAGCCAGGAAGCAGAGGAAAGGACAGTATGGATGAGAGTCCCACAATCTCTTTTAGGGACTTGGCCTAAGGACTTTCCACTAGGCTCCACCTCTAGAGGTTCCACCACTTCCTAGTAGTGATACCACGGGGACCAAGCTTTTAATACATGGGCCTTCTGGAGACATCACATATACTTGAGGCACAGGAGCCTCTGTCCTGAAGCTGCTACTTTGTCTTCCCTCAGGGTGCTCTCCCCTGCTTAACTTTCATACCTGCAATGCAGAGCTCATTTAAATTGTCTCAAGCTTCCTTTGTTTCATGTTGCCGTGTCATTGTCTATGTTGTTGAAACTATCAGGAATTTCCACGCTACACTATCGTTCTACTTAACTCCTTTGACTATAGTCTGAATTGATGAGATTTTCATGTGTTTTTCTGAAGTTCTTTTGAAGTTACTCAATGGAATCTCAAAGTTTTAAGAAATCCCTGTGAAATACTGATCACTAGGCATGGTGGCTCACATCTAAAATCCCAGCTTTTGAGAGGCTGAGACAAGTGAATCACCATGAGTTCAAGGATAGCCTGGACTATAAGACTCCATCTCAAAAAAAATATTGATCAAACACCTTTTTCACTGTTTTCCTGTCACTATGTTTATGGCAGTGTGGGAAAAATTAATTTATTTTGTTTTTAAATTTCCAATATTTTATTTATCAATAAAATTATTATTTTAATGATGATATATACAAATAGTTTAATGAATTTAAACTTATTTTGAGGAAATAACGTGATGGGGAAGATATGAAAATCCACAAGAGAAAATAGAGAAGTATAGGAAGTGTAATTTAGAACTAAGATTGATCCATATATAGCATAAATAGGAAATGTATGATTATAAAATTTAAGTCATAGTATGGACTTTAAAAAATTGAATGCACAAATGCAGCTTCACCTAATAAATGGAAAACATTATCATTTGTACATTTCTTTTTTCTTGATAGGGATCTTCCATAATTCTCTCCAGGCCCTTATCTTATTTCACTGGATATAAGATGTATCCATTATTATAAGAGACGCAATTAATATCCATACCAATATATTATTACACCATGTTTCCTTATCACATTTGTAAAAGTCATCTTTGATTATGGAGATGATAAAAAAATGAAGTTTTTGTACTTGAGAACTGATAAAATCTAGAGTTTGAAGAAAAATGGCAAGTAACTAAGTACTAGATAGTATTAGAAAAATTACAGAGGTAATAAAGCCACAACATTCTTAGATATCTTTTGGTTTATCAGTAAGAAAACGAATATTTATTCAAGTTTTTTAAATATGTGAAGGCCATCTTGGTCAGTTTCACAAATTGTAAGTACTGGTTTAGGATATCCTCCTTGGGCCAGTTTTGTAGTTGTTTTGGTTCCCTCCAAACCTTCGATATGCATTTATTCTACCTTTCCATGAGGTTATGGTTTTAAATTTTTGAAAATTACAGTGATACTGTTTTCTCCTTCAATATTGGTAGGAGAAGGAAAAATTCGTAGAAACTGAAATCAGAAAATAAAGTAAAACAAAATAATAATAAAATATTAAGTTACAAATTTGGAAAAGGGAAAATCTCATTTCTGGACTCTAGCTAATGAAACAGCCTGCAAAAGCCTAGTGGAGTAAGGAGAGGGATTAAATAGAAATAATTGTATTTGGTATGGGAATATTAACATAATGGAAATCAATAAATAAACAGCATAACAATGCTAAGTATGCTATGCCACTGTTCTAAGAGGCATTCAGTTGAGGAGTCACATCAAAAGAAAAAGGAAAAGGAAGAAAATAAATTAAATCATAATCAAAAGGGAAAGGGAAAGACATGAACTGAGATGTGTTATGTACCTGCACCGACTCCCCACAGTGAATGTAACCATCATGCACTGTGAACATGTACCACTGAAAATGAAAACTATAAGCAATGCAGAGAACAAAAGAGAAACATAAATAAGTATGTGCTAACAAAGCGAAACAAGCTGGAAATCAGGAAATACCAAGTTTTTAGCATTTTTTAAGTAGCTTCTAATCTTTTTAAAATTGTACTTATGAATTCTAAACTTAACTTGAATTCAAATTCAGACATAGTACATGAAGCTTTCAGCATTTATTTCTGTATTTCCTAGAGAAATGTTTATCTGGACCTGTTTAAAGCTGCGCAGGCATTCCCATGTATTTAAATTTATAAAAGCCCTTTGCTCTGAGGTTATTCTAGGTTTATTGTTTCCTTGTCTGAGGAAATGGGCTGAAACCTTAACACCCAAATCCTAAATCAGCACTTCTCCTCCCATAGAGCTCCTAGGACTACCTAATGTAAAATGCAGTAAAACAGAATGCACCAAATTGCCTTCCAGGGAGACTCTCCACCATTAGAAATTGCCAAAAGTAGAGCTTAAAACAGTGTACACCAGAATTTAAACCATAATTATCTCATAATTATTCTTCATGAACGCCTATATAAATGTACATAACAGGTACTCAGTAAATGAAGATTTAATTTGAGAAGCAAACAGTTGCTTTATTTCCAGTGTAAAGACAGTGAATCAATAAGCAAAGAATATGTCTGTTATTTACAGCAATTTGTAGTCTAAAAATTCCCACATAAAGAATTCTCAGACAGAATATACTCTACCAGAGCTTTCCAAAGATTATTTTCAAGAATATAGTTCTGTCTAGGTTGGTGGAATTAGTGCTAACCAACAGAACTTCTGTGTGATTTAGGAGATACACTGTATCTTTGGCATCCAATGTAAAAACCAATAGCTATGTAGAAGGTATTATTGACAAATATGGTAAATGTTTTAAAATTTCTTACAGTAAAAGTTCATTGTTTATTACCTTTTTCCCCTCAAAATACTTCGTCTCACTTGGAACACACTTATCTTACCATTCTTGCTGCAATCTGAAGTAGTTCTAGAGTCCTCTTTCATGAATATATTTAGTGGTGCTGTCATGGCTGCCTCAATGTCTTGAATCCATTTGAAACATTTTCTTTTCATGTTATTTTTGATTTTGGAGAAGATCCAGAAACGTCAAGTGGACAGGTGCTGTGAGTGAACTGAACAAGGACACACTGTAATGTTTTGATGTTTTTCTGAGCCTACCTTTCCGTTGGATAGCACTTTGCAGCATCTTTCACCATTTTTGTGGTCATGCCCTGTAAAGACATTCAAGAGAGGTGACTTCCAGAAATGTTATGGAAAGTGAGAGCAATGGGATGAGTATCATCAAAGCAAAGGGGAATATTCTAACAGGTCTTCAAAGTAATCTGTTTTTTAATGTAATATTTTTAAATTAAAAATTCATCATGTACTTCAAACACAATTCATATCTGAGATATGGAGAGGATAATTAAACACTGCATTTTTAACTTTCTTTCATAGAAATATGATTATTCTTACATTGCTATTAGTTATAATAATGAAAGGCCCTTCAGGAATAAGGAAAAATGTTTAAATTCTTCATTCAAATAATAAAACTTTGCTTAATTTAGCATTTCCCAAATTTAGTTAATCAAGAAATCTCTCTTTACAGCTGGGTGAAACAGTAGAGAATATATTTTAAGAGTTTTATATCAACAGTGAAATAACTAAATATCTCAGGCCCTTTGGACAATATTTCCTATTTTGTTTTCTGGTTCATTTATGCATTCATCCAACCAACAGCTATTGAGCTATGTTCTTGGCACTGTTGAGATACAATCTTGTTCATTTATTAAAATATTTTAATAGATCAGTGAAATTAATAAATAGAAAACTTCATGCAGTTCCCAGAAACACAGACTGCAATAGCAATACGGAGGTGGATATATTATCAAGATTTGTTAGGAGGAAACTTTCCAAAGGGGGGATAGAGGACAAAAGGACATAACAGTATAAAAAGAAGGTCCCTTTCTATTTTTCTCTTACTGTCCTCCTCAGGGTCTGATACATATTCTCAGACTAAATCTTTGAATCGTAATCTATTACCAGTTCATTCATAATACCACGCAATCGAAGTTTTTGGAGTGGCTTTTGGCTCCTTGCTTGAGAATAAGATGCCCTTAACATCATCTACCTTCTCTCTCCAGCCACCATCCACTCTCGCCCTTCAACCCCCTTCACAGTCCATCAGACACCACAGACCAAGAAGCCATTCTTACTTTAAAACGACTGCATCACTGCTAATCAGAGTCAGGAAACTAAACATAAGTATTACAAACAGTCATCAGACAGGTTGATTTTTTTCTGTGTAATCTAATTCAAAGGAAGCCTGACAATTTGCCCAGAGAGAAGGAACGCCTTAGCTATGTTTCAGTCCTCAGTAAGGCACAGACCCATGTGCTCATGCTCTGTGCCTCTTCCCAACTTTAGCAAATTCCCAGCAGATTTCTCTGCACCCTGCCTTCTGCTGTCATCCAGCAAAGAGATAGTTTAAAATATAAACCTCATCAAGCTCTTCTCCCCATAAAACTCTTCAAAAATTCTCTTGATTTCCTTCAAGATAAGTCCCTTAGCCATTAGAGTACTTTAAAAATCCTTGTAAGATCTACTCCAAGTTGAGTCCTCTAATCTGAGCTAAAGAAATAACTAATAAAGTGCTCTCATTATTTTAAGAATTGTTCTCTGTCCGGGAAGTGTAAATGGTAATAAGATTAGAGAAGTGACACAACAGAAAAACACATTTTAGAAAGTCCCTGAGAACACACAGCATTGACCTCAACACTACCCTCAGCCTTCACTGTTTCAAGCTTCAAAGCATCCAGTTTTCCCCCACATATCAAAGTCTTCATTTTTCATGTATCAATGCACATTTCATACAATCTGGCAGATATAATTTTTTTTCTAAAAATAGAAGAATTAGGAAACAATTTAAAGGAAATGTCTGTAAGACTTGCTGCAATCTTACAAAGTAATTGTTTTATTTTATAAACAAAATATTATAGGGCAGTTATCACATGCCTAGATCTAGGAAAGGATTCATTTCTGACATAACATGACATAGTGTCAACTTTTACCTTCTCACACTGCATCACTGCTAATCTGAGCCAGGAAACTAAATATAAGTTTAGTTCTCAATATAGCCACCAAAATAAATATTGATCAGACAAAGATGAATTTATTACTCAGTGTAATAAAGAAAACCAACACTGACAAAATCTTAGCTCTCCAAAGACAAAGCTTGAAAGCTGATAATTATGGGGTTTGGGCAAGTCTGGGTTTATATGTTTGAAAACCAGTCTTTGCAGAAATGAATGGAATTAGGCCAAAATATAAGATATGTAAGGGATACACAACAAGGATTGATGGACTTAGTGAGCCCTAGTGATATAGGTAAACTGTAACTCCTGTCCTATTAGATGTCAAATGTGCTGCGTTCATGGTCTCACAACACAGAGGGATGAAGTTGTGAACCAAAGGAAGAAGTTAGGAGAGTTTCATTGGAAATAAAGGGAAGAATAAAAGCTCCTGGATTTCCTGGAAGGGTCCCAAATGGGGTGGCCATCAAAGTCCCTTGTCAGGTACACCAAAGCACACCCTACGTGCAATGTGGATCAAAATATAATCAACCTACAGGATTACAAGTACAGCTACTTATTGATGCAGTAGAGAAGAGAGTTGCATAGCCAGGGTACATGGAAAGAACAATGGCATTTTGGAGAAAGGATGGGTCCAAATGCTGTGGTCACCGACCTAGGTCTAATGCCTCTCTGGACTTACTGACCCAACTGGTACTTGTTACAGTAAAATTTCAACTCGATATTTATCCCATAGGGAAGAATATAGGCCTGGCCTTTGCATCTCCATCTTGAAGACTGACTTTCTTCAGATGCACTCCCAGCCACAATTCTGATGTCTTTTTGTATGTGTATGGACTTCCTTGAGGGCCCAGTTCCTCTCCGACTTTGTATTAATTTCTATTTATCTTAGCTGTCTCTAATACTGGGTCTTGGAATAAGTCTTGAGTGAATAGTGGTTGGGGAAGTGATGAAGTTCTTCAAGTTGAATGATCCATTTTTGCTAAAATGGGGGCTCAGATAAACATTTGTCATTTTGAGACTGAACTGTTTGATAACTATATACTTCAGCCAAATGTGTTTCCAGGAACTTACTCAAATCTCCAGTGAAGCTACGTATTAGTTTACAACATTATTTCCTGAAAAAAGAAGATATCCAGGAACAAAGAGTAAGCCAAGTCATGTTGGTAGAGGGAAATTTGTCAATTAAATTTCTGAATAATTAATAACTTCTTTAAGTGTCCTCAGTTGTAATATAATGGTACCATTAGCAACTTTTTCTTTTGGTTTCTCAGAGGATTCAGTGAAGTGATGCACATTAAATGCTTTGCAGGATACTTGTCACTTAGGAAAATACAATGATTATTAAATATCTTCTTTTTAAAACTCAATTATTACTAATGTACCAACTCATTGTAAAACATTCACTGAGGTATTATGCGCTAGATTCTTTGCTGTATGCTGTATCCATCTCTGTATGCACAGAGATGAAAAAACTGGACACCCAAGCACTTTGTACACTGAGACAAATTATCCTGTGACACAAAGAAGGCCCTGGTTACAATAGGAATGACATGCCAGGGGAGCTCAAGGGATTTTGAAAAGTCTGAAAATTTGTCCTGGTGAATTTTATATTTGACCTAGGTCTTGAAGAGTGAGTAGGAATCTATGAGACAGCCAAGGGTCAAAAGATCATTTCAAGCTAAAGGAAAAATATACAAAGGTCAGGAGGTACTAATTTCTATTTTCAGCTGCAGGTAAGTGAGACAAATCAGTTTGATTCCAAATAATGATGCAGATGGATCTGCTGTAGATGTGTCTGGGTAAGAAAGTTGAAATAATAGAATTAAACATACAATAACAATAATTAGTGTTTATGATAAGCATGGCTTAAATCCAACCTGGGAATCTAAGGTGTTTTTCTTACATCAAAGTCATGAACCAGCCTTCTGCATTACACAACCTAATGGTTCTCAAGTACTTTGTATGCTAAAATCATACAGGAAAATTCACATCCTGCTCAAACCTTACACTGATTCTAAATGAATTGATCTAGTAAGGAGCCTGTGACTCTGTAAAAATCAAAATATTTTCTATGTATTTCATTTACTTAAATCTCTTTAATGATCCTAATGCATAGTCAGGTTACAAAGACGCTTTCCACCAATAGTCACAATGCAAAGGCAATAGTCAAGTGCACCATACGAGTCATGGAAGCAACATCCTTAAGACTGATGTGCATAATTCTGAAAGGAAGAGTGTATAGAAGATAATTTTAGTAGTCGTGAGCTGATGAGATAAAATGGAGTGTGTTTTTAGTCATTTCTACAAGTCTGCTCTTGCTTTCCAAGAAGAGAAAGAAAGGTCCTCTTTAGGTGTTCCTAGGGATGTTGGCGTCATAGTCTTAGGCTCAGGCAGTGGGTATGAGAGGAGACAGACTAAAAAGACAGAAGAATGTTGGCATGAATTATTGGAAGAAAATAGAACTCAAATTATAATCCAAGTGCTGAAGCTATGTGGGTAGGAGTATCTGCTACAGGGTGAAGATAAAGATAACAAATTTGACTGTGTTGCACTCAAGGAACTTCCCAATAAATCAGGACTACTTGCTGAGCCGTGACTTCTGTCACAGCCTCGGGCACAGCTGTGTGTTCTCTCTTTGAAAATCATTAAGTCTGCTTTTGCTCTTCCTTTTGGTATAACCCCAATGCCCTCAGGCAATTCCCTGACTGCCTCCTCAGTTCCAAAATATTCCCTCTACTCTAGAGTGTTGGCTTTTTGAGCGAGTAGGTCTTGTTTTTCAATTTAGAAATGGCTATAGTGAGCATCTGAGAACCACAGAAAATGACAAGGGTAATGAACAATTTTTCATGAACACAGTAACAGTCAAAAGAGATTTTCCTTGCCTTCTTATGAATGTTTTTTTCCTTTTATTTTATGCTTGTGATGTATAATTGCATTGACCTTGGGGAGTTGGTACGTGTACATAGGATATCTGAATCACTTTTACTTCCCCTTTGAAAATGACCTCAAGGTCAACAACATTTCCCAACAGCCACATTGGCAAGGGTTGTGGGGCACATTACGAAAAAGAAATTAAAGTTAGGCAGAAAGCCTAAAAATGTGACTTTGTGCTATTGGATTGCAAAGTTAAAAAAAAAATTAGGCAGGATCAATGACTGGGCTTTCTAGGGAACCAAATCACAGTACTATGAAAAGTTCCCAAACTTTTCTCAAAATATTTTGACCTTTTTTGTTAAGGTTGCTAAAATCCTGCCTCCAAGTTAAAAAAAAAAAAGCTACATGGTTGCTGTCTTTAATGATGATGGAAAAATGTCAGAAAATATGCAAAAAAACTGGCAGAGACAGTAATGGTAACATTACAATGCAAGTAAGTTTTTTGTTTAATTCCTCAAATGTCAGGAAACCAATGTGTTCTAATAATTACAATGAACCACCTTTGGCGTTTGTTTTTATTTTGGTTTAGTTTTTAAAATATCATTTTCTAGATATTTGTTAGTTAGAAAATATTTTTATGAATACCAGCTTATTTAGCATAGCATCTACTGACACATGACAAAAAGGATAAAACTTGTTCTAGTGGTGACAGCAATTTCAATCGGAAATAAAAGCCTTAAGGAGTTTCATAAAATTTACAAAAATGTATGCTTCTCATTTCATGCAATATATTTGATTTGTTCATTCCCCGAGGAATCAAGAGTGAATATGTAAGTAAAAGAGGACAGGATTGTGTCTTAAATACAAGGTGTCTTCTGGGAAGACAGACTTTTCAGCCTTAGCCGTATTCACACCTATGCGTCTACACATTTCTACCTGTGTGAATTCACTCAATAATAATGAAACTGTTGACATAGTTTTTTGAAGATTTTCTTTCAGTCTTTCTCATATGGTCTCTTTATAGTTCCTTAGTAATCCTATGAGGTAAAAAGTATGTGTAAGAGATTTTTACAAAATACTTTGCAAGCAACATCTTATTTGAGACAGCAAGCTGGAAACATAATTTTAACATTACCTTCATAAACTAACAAAGAAATCAGGTTCAGAATAAATGAAGTTGCAACTAACACCCAGTGATTTAAGTTAATACTGATATGAAAATTCATTTTTTAGCAGTACAGTATTATGCTTGATTCGTGCTAAATGTTGAATAAGCATCTGAAATTTTATTAATACTTTGTATAGACATGGCATATAACTACTACAAGAAATGTGGCTTTTTAAAAGTTGGGACTAGTATATTTCAAGAAAGATTTCCTTTATGGCCGAATCTTTCTCAAGAACAGATTGCTTAATTAATTTGAACCATTTAGATATTTTCTCAATTTATGATGAGAAAGTGCAACCTCCTATAGGATTACAGAAGCAAGAGTCATACATACTACATACATATTCTCTGCATTATTTTGAAAGAAGCAAAATATTTTGATGTAAAACTCCTGTACACAAATTTGATAGGATATTTTCCTTTTGTTCATCTCAAGTATAGAGATGGGCTAAAATTTTTGGTGGGCACAAGATAACAGAAAATTAGTACAAAATAACAACAGTCTAAGAATACATAGAGTTTAAAGTTTACTTTAGTTCACAGAAATATGCCTATGCAATTTGTATAACGAATTTTTAGGGGAAAAGAATAACCTTATGTAAATGCCAAATGTAATTACCACTTTCACCATTTTGTTGCATGTTGGAAATGTCATTTCAATCAGGGCTAATCATAATATGACAGGGATAACTATGATACCATAAGTGATAATGTTATGCTGCTCACTTTTTCTAAAATTGGTAGCAAAATATGCAAAGATTAAGTTCCCAAACAGTTAGTCAAAGATGTTCAAAAATTTTCCCACTTTTACATTATTTTCAGGGAAATATTCATTATTATAAAGCAGCAGTTATTTTGATAACACAGTTGTTTTAAGATTAAACCCTTTTTTGAATTTTTCTCATTTTTATAGCCAATCAAATAGAACAAGGATAAACTTTTAAGTGATACTAAGATGCTTTGATTTTGTGTTTTATACAGATATATTTCATATGCTATATACATGTATTACATATGCATACATTCCTTATATAGACCACATGGACACACACATGCACATACGTCAATTTATATGTATGCTTATATATAAATTTGAATATACATTTCTAAATTTTGCTCTTTTTTAGGACATATGAACAGAAAATAGCTACACGTAACAAAGAATTTCAGCTTACAGCTTAACAAATATGCCAATTCATTGCATTACACAACTGATATGAATGGCATTTTGATGCTACTTCATTTATGGTTCCTGATGAAGAAACAAATTAAAAGCAAACATTTCTTTCATTACTGATTCTTATGATTCTCAGAAGCACACATCATTTTAATTTTAATTTAATTTATTTTCATTTTCTAATAAACTTGTCCGGTGACTAGTCCACCAATGGTTTCTTAATATTGCTCCTCCACTAGGAAGTTAAGATAAAGAGAAATAACTAGTATTTCTTTGTGTATATAGCTCCAGAATTAAGAACACTCAGGGAGTAATGAGGGTGCAGAAGAAAAATATAGTGTCTTGTTTTGTGTTGTGCTGGGTTTTGAGTTTAGGTGTTGAATGCAACGTCACATTGACACAGACCATAAATAATGTATTAGTTAATCCATTGCTGGGACACAATACTGAGCACTCACAATTGAAAAGAAGATAGTTTTAATATGGCTTACAGTTAAATGGATTCAATCCATGGTCAACTGGCTTGATGGCACAAAGGTCATGGTGGAAGGATGAGGTGCAAAAAGGTGCATAGTACGTGGTGGCTTGGATGCAGAGGACTGGAAACAGCACTAGCGAGGACAGGGAGGGACGATGGATAGAGCGTAAAGTCATGTATATTGAACCCACCCAGACAAACCCAGGAATGTACTTTATTAATATGCTAGTGTTTTCAGTGAAGTTGTCTGGTCACAAATGTATCCACTTTTTGAGTACCTTAAACAGAGATCTTTACCTCTGGCTCAAAAAATTACAGTGAATTCAGAAGTCACCCAAATGGGATCAAATTTGGGTTTGCATGTATGTATATATGTCAGTTTTTCTGGAAAAAGAACAGACATTTTTATTGCCTTTTTAACCACACAAAATACCAGAGAATAGATTTAGGATCCCTGCTGTATGTTTTAAATATATTCATGTGCAATTGAAACCAGTCTTTTTTTTTTAAGCATATGATATATAGTTTAATCAATGAATTCACATTGGTTTATAAAACAAAACATATAAAACAATCATAAGGAAAGTATTTTTCAAAAGATAATTATAAGAATAAAATGACTTTGTTTACAGTGTAAGACTAAAAATCTACTTGAATATATTTAGAGGCTCACAATAAGACAAAAGAAACTGGCACAATCTGCTTCATGTTCAGTAATTATTGTCATTATCATTAGCATTGTTTCTTACTCAGAAAATTTAGGCAAATTATTTTTAAAAGTTAGGAATTCAAACTTTTTATGAATATAACCACATAATGTCTACAAAACCCACAATGGTGTTCTTGTTCATTATGTCTTTTTTCAAATATTAGTTTGAGGTGGCAGGTTTTAAATGATTCCCAATAATGTGAAAGCACTTAGGATGTGTGTGTGTGTGTGTGTGTGTGTGTGTGTGTGTGTGTGAGTGTGTGTGTGAGTGTGTGTGTGTGTATAGTATTGGAGAATGGTCCTTGCACTGTATTGTGTGATTAACCCATTCATTCATTCATTTATTCATTCTGTTATTTGAGACAGGATCTCACTCAGTTGCCCAGGAGAAAATCGAACAATGAAAAACAAAGACACATTTGATCTATTTCCTATGATCATTATCTGAGGTCATGGAAACAAAGTATTTGTGTATTTAAGGAAATGGCTTCTTTCAAGAAATGACGTGTTTTGCTAGGAAGTATTGAGATTGCTTACATGTTATTTCCTGAGAGAGTCATTGGTAGGAGCTCAACTTTAGTGAAAGTGCTGAAATCATTTTAAAACAATTTACAGTTCCTGAAAGGAAATAAATCTTTAGTATAAAAGAATGAGGTTTTAACAGTGAAATGCATGGGCGATATTTATAAGCACAAGAACAGGGGCAAAAGGAATTTATCATAATTACTCTTCTTTATTTTTTAAACAATACAAACAAGTGTAGATATTTATATGTGTGATCACACCACGATATTTTATTTTGCCACATATAATGTAGAATAACCAAAACAAAATATGCTTCCTAAGTGTATCTTAGATGATAGCATGTTTCTCCTTTGAAGGAATCATAAATTGAAGCACTAGCTCCCAAAAATTTGCCCTTAATTTAATAAATCTTAATCCCACATAAAAGCCACTCATTTTATTAAGCAACTCCTCACTGTGCACATTTTAGGGAGAGTCATAGGAAAGGTATTTATGTTAATTATAAGACAGATTGTTGTCTAGAATAGGAGCAACAAATATGAGCATAGGCATGATTCCGACTATAAGCCATAAATCAATTTTAATCATTTGTTGTTAAATAAGGTTTGGGTGATTAATGTTCTAACCTTTAAAAGTTGTTATCTGAACAATCTTCCCTGTTGTGAAATGTAATTCTTGTAATGAAAATCATGTTTTGCAAGAAATGCTTCAATTTTCCAATTATATTATGAAAGAAAATGACCCAAATAATGAGTCTTCAAAATAGAAAGAAATAACATAAACCAAGTTCACAGAGTTGCTTTCTTTTGGTGTTTACTAGTTTTTATTTTTCACAGTGAAACATATACAGCAAGTTAAACATACTTTATGTGTAAAATATTTGTATTAGTTAGCTTTGCTGTATAATAAACTATTCTCAAACTTAATGACTGGTAGCTGGGCGTGGTGGCACACACCTTTAATCCCAGCGCTCTGGAGGCTGAGGCAGGAGGATTGTTGGGAGTTCAAGGGCAATCTGTGGGTTTGGTTGACCCCTTTGTCAAATATTACGTAGCTGAGTGGGTTTTTTGTTGTGGTTGCATCTTCCACTCTGTTCCACTGATCTTCACGTCTGTTTTTTAGCCAGTACCAGGTGGATTTTATTACAGTTGCTTTGTAGTATAATTTCAGGTCAGGGATTGTGATTCCACCTGACTTGTCCTTATTGCCCAGGATTGCTTTTGCTATTCTGGGTCTCTTCTGGTTCCAGGTGAATTTGAGGCATATTTTCTCTAGATCTGTGAAAAAAGAAGGCCTGTTTAATAAACAGTGCTGGAAAAACTGGCTTGCCTCTTGCCGAAAACTGAAAATAGGCCCCAGTCTATCACCATGCACCAAACTCAGGTCAAAATGGATCATAGACCTCAACATTAAAACAGAAACTCTAAACCTATTGGAAGAGAAAGTAGGTAAAAATCTTGAAGACATAGGAGTAGGCAGAGACTTCATGAACAAAAATGAAGCTGCAAGGGAAACACTTCAA
>PVLD010031316.1:0-15853 GCA_004027595.1 Dinomys branickii | reverse complement strand
AGTTTGCAGATGTGTTTTCCTTGTCGGTACCGGGTCTTTCCATACTGCCCACTTGCTCTTGCACAGAACAAACATTTCTTTATGACCTCCCTTTCTGTCTCCCCCACCTCCCTCCCTCTCGCCGTCCCTTCTGTAGTACTGGGGACTGACCCCAGGCCTTTCCACGGAGCTACACCTGCTTTTTTTTTTTTTTTTTTTTCTTCCAATTTTGAGACAGGCTTCTCAGCTTCCAGGCTGGTCCAGAACTTGGCGGTCTTCCTGGCTCAGCCTCCCAAGTAGCTGGGATTATAGGTGTGCACCAGCACACGTGGCTCCTGGCTCATTTTTAGTTTTGATGAAGTCCAGTTTTTTAGTTTTTCCTTTTGTGGGTTGGGCTTTTAGTATGAAATCTGCCTATCCTAAATCCTGAAGATTTTCCTGTGTGTCTTTTCCTTAAACATTTCCTCTCCATATCTTTAGAAACACATTAGACAATGCTATAGTTTTGGCTCCGGTCGTCAAAAATAATTTAGGAAAGTCAACAGGAGAGAAAAAAGTATTTGTCTGTAATTGTGCCCTTTCCTTGTTCTTTCTCCCTAATTGTCAGTGATTTCTTGTTTCATCCTTTTCTTTCTGTTTAGAGCCACTTTATTAGCTGTGCTCTGAGGAAGGCTCCACTGGTGGTGAATTCTCCTCGTTTTCCTAATTTTTCATTGTAGGAGAATCCCCTAAGGACATTTGGCTGGGTATGGATGTTTGGGTTAAGAGTTCTTTTCTTCAGCTCCTAGAAATGTTGGGCCATTTTCTTCACCCCTTGGCTTCTGCTGAAGGGAATTCTT
This sequence comes from Dinomys branickii, assembly GCA_004027595.1. Classification (NCBI taxonomy): domain Eukaryota; kingdom Metazoa; phylum Chordata; class Mammalia; order Rodentia; family Dinomyidae; genus Dinomys; species Dinomys branickii. Next base: position 15,035 of record PVLD010031316.1, on the reverse strand, counting down.
TAGAATCTTTTGTTGTTGTTATTGTTTTAGACCGGTCTCCTGTGCAGCCTCGGCTGGCCTCAAACTCACTGTGGTCTTGCTGCCTCAGCCCCAGCTACCACTCCCAGGCCTGGAACCATTTTCCCCATAGATAAGGTGTCATTTACATTTCCTGTATCTCGTGGACTACTTTATCCTGTTTGGGGTTTGGTCAGCTTTTTGAGTTTGCAGGTTTGTGTCTCTTGCTAAGTTTGGGGAGTTTTTAGTCATTATTTCTTCAAGCACTCTTCAGCCTTGTTCTTTTTCTCCTGTCCTCTGGGATGCTGATCATGAATGCTAGATCTTTCGTTAGAGTCCTACCCTGCCTCTTCCATAGTCCCCTTCTCTTTCTGGTGGAGTTGTTTCTGCTGTTCTTTGTTCTCTTCTGGTGTTAATTCTCATGATTCCTCCATTCTGTTATTGTGCTGTGTATTAAAATACTAATCTTATTTTTAAAAACTCCAAAACCATGCTCACAGCAACACCCTAAATAATGTTTGGCTGAATACCAGGGAACCTCATGGCCCAGTGAAGCTGGCCTGGAGAAGTGACCATCACATCATGTCTGGATTGGCTTTTCTCCTTCAGCTTGTGTTCCTCCTGTTCTCGGGATAGTACCGAGTTTCCACTGTGGAATGGACATTTTTGATACTATGCATCTTATAAAAGCCTTCTGTTGTAGCTTGCTTCCTCTGGTGGTACTCCTGAGTAACACCATCAGGAAGACACTGCTGCTGGTCAAGAGTGCGTGGAGGTCACTGGTGAGGCTGTCTCCTTCTGTGGGGTGAGGGTGTGGACATGGCTTCTTGCACCTTAGGACTTTCCCTGGTTGGGAGGGCTAGGTGTGGCTTCTCTGTGCTCTCCACATGATCTCTACAGGCTGTGTTGGGGGCTACTTTTGTTGCTGTTAGATTGTGGTGAAAGTCTGAAGTCCCCATCAGTTTCTCTGGTAGCACCTTAGAATGGAAGAGGAGGTCTGAGTCCCATGTGGTCTCCACGAGTACCAGACATGGGCTGGGTTGGGGTCCTCATGAACCACGACGTGAAGAAGAAAGTCCCAGTTCCCTGCTTTGGATAGCACCCTAGTTCTGGTCCTCTCTAGGAAGGTGAAATTCTGGGTTCTGCGCTGGGTGTTTACTGAAAAGAGTGGGTGTGGCACTGCTGGTTTCCCTATGATGTTTGGCATTTTTAGTGTATCTGCACCAAAAACTCCCTCTGATGTTTGCCATCTTACTGAGCTACCCTTCTCACGGCTGTCTGGTTAGAGATAGCTGGCTTCTATGTGAGCATCTTTTGCTTGTATTCATTGCATTTCCAAACTGCAGGCTCCTTAAGGTCCAAGTCTGGGACTTTGGAGGCAAGAAGAAAATCTGGGGAACTCAGAACCACAGATTCTGAGGTTTCTGCAACTTTTAGAGTCTTCCTATGCTTGCTTTATCTATGACGCTCAAGAACATTAATGATACTAGGTGAGAAGGATAGAGAAGAGGTATGTGTCTGCTCTGTTTTCCCTGGCGGAAACCTGGACTTTTTTAAAGAGCAGAATGTATTTATTGGAGAAAGAAAGCTTCTGTCTGAGAGAGAGACAAGGCGTCCTGAGTGCCTGATATTTTTTTAAGATGAGAACAACGAGAGTGACTTGGCCACTGAAGGGAGTGACTCCGAGGAGGGAGACTTTAGGCTCCCAGAGCTCTAGTAGGCAACAGAAGAGGCTGCAACAGTCACCGTCTCCTCTCCCTGGAGGAAGGCAGCCTAGGAGGGGCTTGCGGGGAGGCAGTGGCTCTGGTGACTGTCGGTCTGGTGCGCAGGTCTGTGCGCCTGTGTAGAGGTGTCGCCCAGGAACATGGCCCTCAGTTAGAGTAGGGATTCTCAGCATCACTTCTCCTGGGGACCCAGGGGTCTTGACGACCGGTCTGAGTCAGTGTTCAAGGATCAGAATCCGCAAGCTACAGCCAGAGCAGGGTCCCCGGGCCCTCCAGGCATGGACTCTGCAGACCCTTGCTGGGCTGGCTGACACCAGAGGACAGCCTATGGAGACCAACCCCCGGCTTCCAGCAGTGCTAGGCTGTCCTGCCTCTGTCCTGCTGGCGACCCTGGCTCTGGCTTGGATTCTCTGAAGGGAGACGAGAGGGCCAGGTGGCGCCTACCCTCTGTGCTCTATCCCCCACCTGTTTGCTCTGGCACTGGACTGCTGTGGAGAGAGGGTCTCCACCTCTTAGCCAAGTCTACAGTCATAGTGGCTGTGGGATCGAATTGGATTCGGGGAACCGGATTGCCTTGGGCCGGGCACAGGGCAGAGCTGTCCCCAAGGGCTTCTGGGGAACACAGCAGGGCCTCTCAGGGCTGCTGAGTTGTGGGAGCAGCCCCTGACAGATGGTTAAACATGGACCTTTGCAACCTGTGGGGCTTCTTGGGGGAGATGTCTTTGGAGCTGCTGAGGGAGGCAGTGAGTGACAGACCAGGCAGAGGCCGGGTGTGCAGCCTTGAGCAGTCACCTGGCTCTGGTGGCTCTGCATTTTTCTGCAGTGCTGGACAATAATGGAGGGCTGTGTGTCCCTGGTGCTGTGGAATCTCCTGCCCAGGGAGAATCCATGGGGTGATTTTGCTGCTGAGGCCTGTGAGGGCCAAGGCACGCTTTTGTGGCCAGGGTGGTATTCTGCTGGTTCATCTCCCCCTTGCTTCCAGACAAATGACGCAGCTGGCAACACCTGGAACTGGCTCTACTTCATCCCGCTCATCATCATTGGCTCCTTCTTCATGCTCAACCTGGTGCTGGGTGTGCTCTCGGGGTAAGGCTCTGCGTTCTCAGGTATGGGGCAGGGAGGAGTCACGTTTGGGCTCCTGTTGTCCTGGGTGACAGTGACCTTTCCTTTGTGCCATCACTCCAAATGGTCTCCTTCCCTCAGTTACATGATTCGCCTCTGCCCTGCTTCTGCTGTGAGATGAGGCTACTGCTGTGTCTCAGCTGGGGATGGTCTATGTTGGGGTCTCAGGCAACCACAGCAAGCCCCTGTGTCACCACAGTGGGGTACAGACTTGGCTCAGAGTCTTGGCCGCACCCTAGCCCTGACCCTCTGCTCAGGTCACTTCTCTGTGCTGGGCTGGGCATCTTTCCTGAGAGAGATATTCCTGACCCTTCCCTGGGAAGGGGCGGTGGGGTGGGCCTGGCACTGGGCCCACCACACAGCACCCTCCTGACCTCCATGGGGCTGGTAGAACTCACACAGGCCTAAGGAAGCTGTGTTGCCAAGGGGTGGCAGGATCAGGCCGGGCTTATTTTGACAGGTACACCGTGTGGGGAGAGACATGACCTGTGCGTTGAGCAGCAGACTGCCCGCCTGTAGCCGTCTTCATTCTTCCCACCCCGAAGACACCCCCTCCCCCCGTCTTCCTTCTGCCTACCCTGAAGACCCATCCTAGGACCCTGGGGGATGGCTGGAGATAGAGCCTGGTGGCCCCAAGGGGCAGCTCTCATGCTGGCCTGGAAAGGATTAGACAGAGGGCAGCAACTGGCAGTGGCCCACATGCCCTAGTGCTGGAGCAGCTCAGAGCCTTGGTCCTCTCCTGTGTAGGGTGATTGTTACTAGCATGTCTTTCAGTGCTCTACAGAAACCAGCTGAGTCCACAGTAGAGCAGGTGGATAAGAACTTCTAGTCTGCTGGGGCAGCCAGGGGCTCAGAGAAGGCACCTGAGGAGGGGGCCCCTCAGCTGAGACCCAGAGAGGAGTGGGTGAGGTGGAGGAGGCAGAGTCTTGCAGTGAGACCATGGCCAGGCTAGGGCCTCAGCAGGATGGAGAGGTGTGCTACATGTGTGTTGCGGGGGTAGAAAAGCATGACATGTGAACGGTGTGCACTGTGGGCGTAGAGAGGCATGGCACGTGTGTGCTGTGGGTGGAGAGGTGTGACGTGTGCACTGCAGGGCGGAGAGGTGTGGCTCACGTGTGCTGCAGTAGGATGGAGAGGTATAGCACATGTGTGATGCATGGATGGAGAGGGTGGTACTTACACCTTGTGGTGGAGAAGGATGGTGTGTGTGCTGCAGCAGGATGGAGAATGATGGTACATGGTGCTTCAGGGATGCTCAGCCGCAGCCAGTGTGTGGTGGGAAGGGGTACCGGCTGACAGGGTGTGGTGGCAGCCAGGCCTGTAAGCTCGTGGGCTCTGGACTCGCACGCTGCTCAGGGGAGGGCTTACCAGCATGCAGATGGATTGATAGTGAATGGCTAAGCGCCCTGCTCAGGGTTTGCTCATGTGCCTGACTGTGGAGCGCATGCGCACAGAAGTGAGGGTGTGGCACGGGCTATGTGATGAGGCCGTGAACCTTTCGTTTGGCCTTGGGGAGGGCATATGGGATGAATTCTCGGTTGGCCACCTCTCAGGTATCCGGCTCAGCAGGTGGACCCAAGGCCTCCCTGCGAGTGCAGGGAGGCTGGAGGAAAGGGTTATGTTGTCCAGGCTGGAGCCGTCTGCAGCAGTCGTCCGCAGCAGTGGTCTGATGCTGCCTGGCAGCCAGCTCTGGTCCAGCTGCAGCTCTGCCCAGTGTATGCCAGCACTGTGGGGGAGGCCGGCTCTGGGTTGGGTCAGCCTTGTTCTTCCAGGAAGGAAGGACATCTGCTATGGGGTCAAGGTTGGCCCTGTCAGGGCCGGGTTTCCCTTTGTACTGTGGCCTGAAGACCTCTTCCATAAGACCCAGGAACTTGTGATTCACCTGCAGGCCTGTGTGGGCTCACGTGTGCACGTGTGTGTGTCTATGTGTACGTGTGAGTGGCTTCCCTCTGCGCTCTGATCCTGGGGCCTAGGTTGGGAGGTCGGGGCTGGCCAGTTCTGTCCTGGTCACCAGACTGTGAAGGGCTGGGGTTGGGGGAGGCGCAGGGGTACAGAGGACCTCTCTTTCTGCTCATTATGAGCCTCAGAGGTTTGGTGACGGAGGCCACATAGCTTCTGCAGGTTTCCCTCATCACTCTGTGGCCCAGCCAGCCACTTCTTGCTTATTTTCTGTCTGTCCTACCCCTACCCAGTAGTGGCTTGTGCCTCACCTGCAGAAAACAGAGTGGACATTATCCTTCAGACAATTCTTGCCAGAGCTCTTGTTGGACAGCAGCTAACAGGGCTGGCCTTTGAGGTCTAGGCAGGGGTTGTCTCTGCCCTCCAGAAACCCCCTGTCCCTGAGCGCTGGAGTCTGAAGAGGGCTGTCCTGGCCGACAAGCAAATTCTCCTGGGGAGCAGGCTGCCCAGTTTCCAGCACATAGGTTAGAAGGTGGCTGGAGGAGACCCCCCAGGAGCCTTGGTCTCTGGGACCGTAAACCAGCAGCTGTATGGCCTCCGCACTCAATCACTTTGCTTGCTTCCCCTGCTCCTACATGCTGCAGGGAATTTGCCAAGGAGCGAGAACGGGTGGAAAATCGCCGTGCCTTCCTGAAGCTCCGCCGGCAACAGCAGATCGAACGGGAACTGAATGGGTACCTGGAGTGGATCTTCAAGGCTGGTAAGAGTCCAGGGGGGCAGGTGCTATGCTCGTGACCTGCCTGCTGTATCTGTCTCCAAATCTGGTCTGCCTCTGGGGTAGATTTGGCAGAGAGGGGCTTTGTAATGAGGAGGCCTTTCTCTGCAGCTCATCCGGAGCCCAGGTACCAGGCAGCTACATGGCGCTGAGAACAGTGGGCTTTCGGTGGAAGACTTGGGCATGGTCCAGCCTAATGCTGGTTTCTATACCTTAGACCCAGGGGCCCTGCCCTTGACCAGAGACCTAGCTCTGGCCTCTGGAAGGGAGGACTTTGTAGTTCCCTTCCTTGGTTCTGGTCAGGAGTCTCCTCCATGGGGCCACTCCCACTTGCTGAGGTTTCATAAGTGCTTCTGTGATCAGCTGTCCTAGAGGGAGGTAAAGGGAGAAATGTGGGTGGGGATATGGGAGGGATTCAGGCGCAGGGTACTGTCTGGGTCTTGGTAAATGTAGCCCGGCCAAGGCCTGCCAGCTGCTGGGGTATTGGGGCAGAGCTGATGGGCGCTCCCAGGTAGGGTGTGCATTCATCTGGGGGCATTGCTGGGGGCCTGGAAGGGCCTGACTAAGGTTGTGTTCCTCACAGAGGAAGTCATGCTGGCTGAGGAGGATAAGAACGCAGAGGAGAAGTCCCCTCTGGATGGTAAGTGACTCTTGACATGGAGTGGGCCCTGTGGTCACTGAGATGGCTGCCAGTACAAGATGCCTGTGTCACGAGCGGCACAATAGGGCTCTGAGCAGGTCAGCACTGGCCTTGCCCCAGGAAAATGTTTCTGGTTTCCTGGTGGCCAGGCTTCCCCCTGACCTCATTTTGAAGAGAAGAAAAAGCAAAGTCATCCTCAGAAGTTCTTGTCTCCCGTCCTCGAGGATGGAGAGGGGGCCTCACAGGGCCTGGAGTTGTCCTTCCTCAGCCTCAGCTTGAGCTTTAGGACAGGAGCTCAAGAAAGGCAGCCCATTCTGTGAGGGATCACCTGCCCTCATCTAAGAGATGCCCTCAGGGAGTTGCCTGGGTGGCAGCTCACAGTCTCCACCACCCTTTGTTTAAAGCAGTGTTGAAGAGAGCTGCCACCAAGAAGAGCCGCAACGACCTGATCCATGCTGAGGAGGGTGAGGACCGGTTTGTGGACCTCTGTGCGGTTGGTGAGTGCCCAGGTTCCCCTGGCTCCACAGGCTTGCAGCTGCCTAGGGACTGTGCACCAGGCTTCCTCCCTGTCCCAGCCGTTCCTGGCTGCCTTCTCACCAATATGTGTGCTTGCTCACCCCAGTACCCTGCTGGCTGTGGTTGTGTGGACAGAGTGCCAGGGCTGTGCGGGTCCCCAGCTCTGAAGGGACTGGAGGTCTCCAAGTATCTCTTAGCACTATCTGTCTTCTCCCCCCGGGCCTGGATCTCTGTGGCCCCTGCTCAGTCCTCTGCTGCTCACTCAGGGAGCAGAGGCTGCAATTAGTTGATTCTGCAGAGCAGTTTTGAGTTTGCTTAGCACCCGAAGTGTCTGGCACTTCCCCGATGCTTGCTGGCAGGGAGTTCTGCCACGCAGGAGAATGCAGCCCTAGTCCCTGCCAGATGCCTGGCATCTGGCTTGTATCAAACCCGCTGGGCTTGCTCTCCAGTAGTCTGAGGGAACCAGAGTTACATCTGTTTCTTATTAAATGATTACTCTCAAGGGACAGAACTCTAATAGGAAGGTGCCTGCGCGTGCACATGTTCTAACTTTCCTGTTTCCACTCAGACCAGGAGGTCCATATTAACCCCTGGAACATACACTTCTTTATTTTCTGCTTGTGTCAACATGCAGGCACGCACATACATGTGTGTAGAATTAGTGCGGCTTTTCCTGTTATAAAAATAATTTTCTACAAATTTTCCCATGGATACCTTTTGGAACCTCATCCCTAGTTGATTTTTTAAAAATTTTTTTCTTTCTTTCCTTCCTTTCTTCTTTCTTTTTTGGTATCAGGAATTGACCTAGTTGATTTTGTAAAAGGAAGTGAAGACTTGTTTTTTTTTAAGTCTTTGTCTATGGCCTGTAATCATTTACATAACACTGAAATTATCTGTTATTTACAGGTGAGATAAAACTGTGAACGACATAATCCGAAAGAGAGTGAAGGAAGGGGAAGCAGGGAAGATGAAAGACAGAGATAGAACTTGATCATTCTTATCATTTATACTTTGTTAGGAAATCTCCCCTTTTTGCAGGTGTCACCTTGTTTCTATAGAGCTGCGTGTGTATTCTCGCAGTTTCTTCCGTCTCACCTGTATTCAGTCGTTTGTGTGTTCATTCATGCAGCAGATGTTCAAGTGCCTGCCTTTGCCACTAACTGAAAGTATCGGGGCAGCACAATGAACAAAACAACGAAGTGCTTCCTTTCGTGAAGATTTTGTTGCAGAGAGGGCATCGGTAGGAAAATGGGAAAAAACGTACAGTAACTCAGAACTATGTGCCGAGGAAGAATAGGAAAGGGGAGAGTTGTGAAGGCACTCCAGGTTTGGGGGGGCCTCAGGACAAGGCCTGCCTTTCAGTAAGGAGCTGAAGGAAGCGAGGGAGGCAGTGTGAGAGCCGAGAAGGGCTTTCCCCAGCAGGGTCAGATCTCAAGGCCAAGTGTACTGGCCTGGGAGGAGGCCACCGTGAGGACTCAGGCTGCAGGTGGGGCATCAAGCAAAGGCTCAGGCAGCCATGGGTAGGTCTGCAGGGGCACCGTGTGGCTTCTGTGTCGGCAGGGTCTCTAGATTTTTCTAGACATTGTGTTCAAGATACACCAAACTGGGGGAGGACCAGCAGCAGAGCAGTGAGTCCAGAGAACTGGAGGTGGCAGGGAAGGGGATACTGAGTGTTTTGGTTCCAGCTCTGTTTTGAAGACACACACAGGGTTTGACGAACACTTAGTTGTGGGAGAGACGTGGAGGACAGGTCCTCGAGTTTTGGCCAGGTGACAGGAAGTCCCGAGTAGCTCTGCCTCGGAGGCAGGACCGCAGGGGAGTGAGGTTGTGGGCCCTGGTGTCCACCTCAGTTCAGGACATGGTGAGTTTGGGATGCATGTTGGAGGGCAAGGCAGGCGTCCCACAGGGATCTGCGCAGGTACCTACCTGGCTTGCGGCTGCAGCACAAACGGGCTGTTGGGGAGGTGTGTGTGACCCTGGCTTCCTCAGACCCGCTCACTCACCCTGCTTCCTTCTGGGTCCCAGTGTGTCTCTTTTTGCTTTTCCTCTTTTTTCTTAATTGGGATTATATGGAATGTATTTATATAATATCTATATATCTGTATGATTGCTTTAGATAGCCAGATTTTACATTTCTTCTATTTTGATTTTCAATTTTCTTTTATTTTTTTTAAAGAAAATAGTACAAAAGAAAGAAAATAGCAAAATACAAACAAAACAAAGCAAGGACATTAAAAATGATATGAGGTTTCAAACCAAATGATAGGGATTAACAATGGTTGTGTTATATATTGTTATCTTCAGTGAAGTTGCTCAGATTACCAGATGTAAGAATAGAAGATTGATCAAATCGTGAAAGGGAATAAGGAAATGAAAATTTAAAAGAACATTAGAGACAATACATAGTTTCACTAGACAGGATGGTAGGAATTTACCAGTGATTGTTATACTGCAAATTATTATTTTTTTTAAAATTTTTTTTATACTGCAAATTATTGTTGTCACATAAGTTGCTCAGATTACCAGATATAAACATGCAAAATTGGTCAAAATTTTTAAAAAGACCTTTTAATAATTATCTGTTCCCTAAAATTGTCAGACATCAACAGTGCAGTTATGCCACCTACCCACATATAACCATATATATATGACCTTAGCACTTCCCTTTTCTTCTTTCCCTCATCCCAGTTGTTCCTTCCACTGAGCAGTTTCTTTCCCTTTCATATCATCTATTGTACATTTTGGGGTTTATTTAGTCTTTCATGTTCTGACACCAGGGAGACAATGTGATGCCTACATATGTGGGTCCAGTTTATTTCACTTATGGGTGTGGTCTCTAGTTGCATCCATTTACCTATAAATGCCACAAGTTTATCTTTTTTTTTTTATAGCTGAGTAATACTTCATTGTATGAACATACCATATCTTTTTTATCAGTTCCTCAGTTGATGGGCATTTGGGTTGTTTCCAAGATTTAGCTATGACAAATTGCGCTGCTATAAACATGGCTGCTGTGGTATGAATTTTTTTTTTTTTTTTGTACTAGGAATAGAATTCATGACCGTGCACTTGCCGGGCAGGCACTGTGCCACTGAGCTGAATCCCCAGCCCCTGGTATGACATTTTTAATTCTTCTGGAAAAGTACCCAGAAGCAGAATAGCTGTGTTAAGTGGGACTTCTAATCCTAGTTTTGTGAGGAGTCTCCAAACTGATTTCTACAGTGGTTTCACCAATCTATACTCCCACCAGCAGTGGAGAAGAGTTCCTTTTTACCCACAGCCTCTCCAGCATTTGTCATTGGTTGATTTCTTAATGATAGCCATTCTTTGTGGGGTGAGATGAATTCTCAGTGTTGTTTTAATTTGCATTTCTCGAATGACTAATGATGTTGCACATTTTTTCACATGTTTATTCACCGTTAGTATTTCTTCATCTGAGAAGTACATATTCATCTCAGATGCCCATTTTTGGATTGGGTCCTTGAATTTTGGAAGCCTGATTTTCTTTAATTCTTTATATGTTCTAGATAAAAGTCCTTTGTCTGAGGGGCAGTTGGTTAATTTTTTTTCCCAATTTGTGGGTTTTCTTTTTGCTCTGTTTGTGATTTCGTTTGATGTGCAGAAACTGCTCAATAAGAGGAGACCCCAGTTGTTGATTCTTTGAAGTATTTCCCATGCAGTTTGATTTTTGTTCATAAACTCTCTGCCTACCCCTATGTCTTTGAGATTTTTTACCTACTTTCTGTTTCGGAAGATTTAGTGTTTCTGTTTTGATGTTTAGATCTTTGACCCATTTTGACTTTAGTGCGTGGTGGTAGACACGGGTCTAGTTTTAGTCTTCTGCATGTGGAGAGCCAGTTTTTCCAGCTCCATTTGTTAAAGAGGCTGTCCTTCTTCCAGTTGGGGCCTGTTGTCAAAAATAAGGTGGCTGATTGTGTTTGTAGCTGTTTCTGCATCTTCTAATCTGTTTCATTGATGCTCAGGTTTTGTTTTTTTTGCCAGTACCATGCTGATTTTATCACAGTAGCTTTGTAGTATAATTTCAAGTCAGGAATTGTGATACCTCCTGCCTTTCCTTTGTTTCCCAGTATTGCTTTTGCTATTCTAGGCCTCTTCTGGTTCCACATGAATTTCAGGAATGTTTTCTCTAGATTTTTGAGGTATACTCATGGGATTTTAATTGGGATTGCATTGAATCTGTACAACAATTTTGGGAGTACGGCCACTTTCACAATGTTGGTTCTTCCTATCCATGAGCAAGGAATATCCTTCCATTTTCTGAAATCCTCTTCAATCTCTTTCTTCAGAGTACAGTAATTGTCACTGTATAGATCTTTTACTTCCTTTGTTAGATTGATCCCTAAGTATTTCATTTTTTTAGATGCTATTATGAAAGGTGTGGTTTCACTGATTTCTTTCTCAGTCTGCTTGTTGTTTGTGTATAGGAATGCTATTGATTTTGAGTGTTGACTTTGTATCCAGCTACGTTACTGAATTTGGTTATTAAATCTATAAGTCTTTTGATGGAGTTTTTGTGGTCTTATATGTAGGGTATTGTGTCATCTGCAAATAATGATAATTCACTTCTTCTTTTCCTATACTTATTCCTCTCTCTTGTGTAATTGCTCTGGCTAATATTTCCAGAACTGTATTGAATAGGAGTGGTGATAGTGAACATCCTTGCCTTGTTCCTGATTTTAAAGTGAAAGCTTTCAGTTTTTGATCATTTAGAATGACATTAGCTGTTGGTTTGTCATAGATGGCTTTTATCAGATTGAGGTAAAGTGCACCTATGCCAATTTTCTGTAGAGTTTTTATCATGAATAAGCATTGGACCTTATCAAAAGCTTTTTCTGCATCAATTGACATGATCATGTGATTTTTGTCTTTGGCTGTATTGATACAATGTATTACATTAATTGATTTGCATATATTGAACCATCCCTGCATTCCTGGGATGAATCCCACTTGGTCATGGTGTATAATCTTCTTCATGATTTGTTGCATTCTGTTTGCTAGTACTTTATTGAGAATTTTTGGATCTATATTGATTAGGGAGATTGGCCTATAGTTCTCTTTTTTGGTTGGGTCTTTCTCTGGTTTTAGTACCAGGATAATACTTGCCTCCAGGAATGAGTTGGGGAGAATCCCTTCCTTTTCAATTTCCTTAAAGAGTTTGAGAAGTACCAACGTTAAATCTTGTCTAAATTTCTTGTAGAATTCAGTTGTGAATCCATCAGGATGTGGGCTTTTCTTTGCCAAGTTTTTTGTTACATTTTCAGTTTCACACACTGATACAGAGTTATTCAGGATTTTTATATCTTCTTCATTCAGCTTTGGGAGTTCATGCGTATCTAGAAATCTATCCATTTCCTCTGTATTTTCTATCCTGTAAGAGTAAAGATTTTCAAAGTAGGTATTGATCATCTTCTGAATTTCTACAGGACCTGTAGTGATTTCATCTCTTTCATTCCTTATGGCATATATTTCAGTTTTTTCTTTCTTTTTTTAAAATAAGGTTGGCTAGGAATTTATCAATTTTATTTATTTTTTCAAAGAACCAACTCTTTGACTCACTATTCTTTGTATGGTTTTTTTAGTCTCCATTCATTAATTTCTGCCCTGAGCCTTATAATTTCATACCTTTTCTGGGCTTTCGCTTTGATTTGTTCTTTTTTCTAGAAGCTTGAAGTGCAGCGTAAGATTGTTTATTTGTGCTTGTTCTGTTTTCCTGAGGTAGGAATTCACTGCTCTAAATTTCCCTCTGAGGACTGCTTTCATTGTGTCGCACAGGTTCCTATAAGTGGTATCTATATTTTCATTTGATTGTACATAGTGTTTAATTTCTTCTTTGATTTCATCTGTGACCCATTGATTGTTCAGGAGGGTGCTGTTTAAATCCATGTGTTTCTGGAGTTCTTGCAATTTCCTTTGTCATTAATTTCCAATTTCATTGCATTATGGTCTGATACTGTGCATGAGATAATTTCAACTCCTTTGCATTTCCTTAAGCACGTTCTATGTGCTAGCATGTGGTATGTTTTAGAGAATATCCCATGTGCAGCTGAGAAGCATGTGTACTCTGATGCTGTTAGATTGAACATTCTGTACAGGTTCACTAAGTCCATTTGTTCACATACTTGGTTTAGTTCTGTTATTTCTTTGCTAATTTTTTGTCTAATCTATCTCTTTGTGACAGTGGGGTACTGAAGCCCCTGTTATGATTGTGTTGCTGCTTATTTCTTTTTTCATGTCTGTTACAATTTGTCTTATATAGTTGGGTGCTCCTGTGTTTGGTGCATAGATGTTTATGATCGTTAACTCTTCCTCTTGAAGTTTTCCTCTCACAAGTATATAGTGACCTTCTTTACCTCTTTTAATTGTTCTTGGTTTGAAGTTCCCATTGTCTGCAAACAGAATAGCTACACTGCTTTTTTCTGGGTACCTGTCACATAAAGTATTGTTTTCCCTCCCTTAGTTTTCAGTCTTTGAATTTCCTTTTGAGTTAAATGTGTTTCTTGTATACAGCATATTGTTGGATTTTGTTTTTTGATTCAGTTTGCCAGTCTACTTCTTTTGGTTGGTGAATTGAGTCCATTTACATTGATGATTATAATTGGTATGTATTGGCTTAACTTTGTCATGCTGTTTTTCTACTATTGGGGCCTCTTATTTCTCTCTGCGTAATTGCTTGCTCTGTTTGGCAGTCCCTTTATATTGTTGTTCTTAAAGTTCTGGTCTTTTTATCTCTTTCTACAATATCTCTTGCTACTCTTTGGGGTTGGTTTGGTGCTCATGAAGTTCTTCAGTTGATCTTTATCGTGGATATATTTTATTTCTCCATTAATTTTGAAGGATAATTTTGCAGGGTACATCAATCTGGGTTGTAAGTTATTTTCTTTCAGGACCTGAAGTATTTCACTCCAAGCTCTTCTTGACTTGATGGTTTCTGTTGAGAAATCTGCTGTGATTCTGATGGGCTTTCCTTTATAGGTGATCTGTTTCCTTTCTCTAACAGCTTTTAATAATCTGTCCTTGTGTTGAATTTCTGGGATCTTGATCACTATATGTCAGTATAGATTTATTTGGGTTATGACTAGTTGGAGCTCTATATGCCTCACTTGCTGGATGATCCAGTTCATTTTCCATGCTTGGGAAATGTTCTGCTGTTACTTCTGCAAATAGTCTTTTTATGTCATTTGTGCTGACATCTGCTGTTTCATTGCTACCTATTAATCTTGCATTGTTTTTCTATGCTTCGTCTTGCAGCTGTTGAATTGTTATTTCTTGGTTTCTTGGTATTTTTAAGCGATCCTTCCTTGCACGGTCATTCACAGCAATGCTGTCTTCAAGGTATGAAAGTATATCTTCAGCTTTGTTCAAGTGGTTTTTGCCAGCTTTTTATTGTAATTGTAATTTCCTGGATATCTGTTTGAAACTGTTTCATACATTTCAGTTCTTTCCTATACTGTTCGTTCAAGGTTTCCATGAATTTACTGTGCTCCTCTGTTTTTTTCCTATTTTTTTCTGCTTTTTTCCTTTTTTTCTTTAGATGTGCTAAGTAATTCTTTCATTATTGTTGTCATTTCTTTTTTTTACTTGAGAGATTATTTCTGATCTGATGTCTTCTGTGGCCTGATGGAGTTGTTTCTTTACTTCAGCTGCTATCATTTCAGAAATTTCAGGAGTATGACTTCCAAGCTCTTCTGTGTCGATATCTCCTGGACTTGTCTTGGGTTAGGTAGAGACCTGTGATTGTATTTTGCTCCTTCCTTTTGTCATTTTCAGAGATGCAGAGGTTCCCTGGAGCACAGCCTCACTCCCAGGGTGATGTTGTCATACTGAGATAAGGACCCAAAGGTCCTGGTGCTCAGAATGACTCCCTCAGTGGTGTTTGTGTGTGCACACGTGGGTGGGGTGTGATCCCCAGTGCTCCTACAGATGTCCAGGGCTCAGCTTGGCTCCCACTCAGGGGTTCTCAAAGCTCTCCAAGTTTCAGCCCTGTTTCCACTGGGGTGTAGTAGTGGGCAAGTCGTGCTCACCATGGCTCCATACACTGCCATTGCCCTGCCTGGTTCCCACACCAGTGGTGGCTAGGTGAGTGTGCAGTCACTGAGGCCCCTGAAGCTGTCTGAGTTTCAGCTTAGCTCCCCGGAGGGTGCGGGGTGGGGGCAGGGAGGGGCACCCAAGGCCCTTGATGTTGTCTGGGGCTCCCCCTGGCTCCCAAGCTGGTGGGGCAGAAGTGGGGCTGGCTCACTGGCATTCCCAAAGCTGTCCAAGGTTCAACTCAGCTCCAGTGGAGGAAGCGGAGAGGAGGCGAGGGGCAGGGAGTGGACCCCAGGCCCCAAAAGCTGTCTGGGTT
>PVLD010031315.1:0-15855 GCA_004027595.1 Dinomys branickii | reverse complement strand
CTTTCCCACGTCTCGCCCCGGCAGCCTGGTCCGCCCTACCACATCTCCCCCGGCATCTCAGAGAAATACGCCCAGTTTAAACTTCCCAGCCGAGGTTCCGGCATTCACGCTCACCAAGTCTGTCTCGAGCTGGTGGTGTTTATTAAGGAGGTTCGCTCCCTTGCTGCTCACCCGGTCGCCATCTTCCCCGGATCCTCTCGTACTTTTTTTTTGGATACAGAGTTTTACCATGCATTTTAGGCTGGCCTCAAACAGTGATTCTCCTGCCTCAGACTCCCGAGTGCTGGGATTAGAGGCATGAGCCACGCTGCCCAGCGAGTCTCATACATTTTAAAGAAGCACATAAAAAATATAAATATATAGAAAATCAAGTCAAATAATTGGAGAAATAATCAGTATTTAATATCAGATAAGATATACCTTAAGGAAAACCAAAGCCAGTATTGGTAATAGAGCTAATTCTATAAAAATAAAAGGATCAATTCACCATGAAGATATATATAATAATAGTAATAATAATAATAATAACAATAGCAAAAATGTAGCATCAAAGCTGCATGTGGTATTATCCTGGAAGCAATAGCTAATCCTCCACATGGAAATCACCAGGACAAGGCAGTATAAACCTCAATCCCTCTCTGTCTCTCTCCCTCTCTCCCCGCCCCCTCTCTCTCACACACACTCACACACACACTTTTAAGTACTAAAGACTGAAATGTGACATATCAGAAAATTTTAGTATATTGAGACAATTCATTGATCTTGGAGTATAGAAAATTTCTTAAGATATAAAACTGTATAAATTCCTTTATATTAAAAATAAGAAATTTCATTTGTCAAAAGTCACCCAAAATAGAATAAAAATATAAACTGCAGGCCAAAAGTGGACATGAGCAATACACAGAGGAGATAAGGACTTATTTTCCAGAAACATGCATACATATCAGCAACAAAAATGGCAACTAGATAGAAAAATGTAAAAGGCACATCTCAGAGAGAAGCAAGTGCTACTGACCAATATAAAAGATACTCACCCTAAATAGAAAACAGAGAAAGAGAAGTAAAACCATCATAAAATGTTTCATGTCCCTAAGTTGGCAGAAATGAAAAATCTGCATAATGATTAGTATCAGTGAGGTGTAGAGGGCTGAAGGATTCATCCAACAGTAATGTGAATGGAAATGGACACCGCTACTTTGGAACAGAGCTTGGCATGCACTAATCAGTTACGCTGCATACATACCCACTCTGTAGTCCAGCAAGTCTCACCTGAAATATGTAACCTAGAAATCTCTC
The DNA here is from genome assembly GCA_004027595.1 of Dinomys branickii. Taxonomy (NCBI): domain Eukaryota; kingdom Metazoa; phylum Chordata; class Mammalia; order Rodentia; family Dinomyidae; genus Dinomys; species Dinomys branickii. Next base: position 14,559 of record PVLD010031315.1, on the reverse strand, counting down.
GCAAAGATACTCTACAGGATAAGCAGAAAAACTCAGAGAAATGTTTTTCATTTTTTTTAAAAAAACAAAAGAACAAAATGCCTATCAACTGTAAAATGGATAGATAAATTATATTCATATTTACATTTATGTGATATATCATTTTAGATGAATCTAAAAGCATAGCCTTCATCTAAACTAGATGGTATACAGAGTTTAGTAATACCTACTTTCAGGTTAAGACCATAGAGAACTACAAGACAATTTTAATATGAAATTCAGGGAAATAGCCATTGCTGGGTAGAGAGGGAGCAGTAACTGGGAATTAGCATGAAGGGATATGCTAAGTACTGGTGCTGGGCTGGGGGGGTCTCAGTGATAGAGTATGTGCTGAGCAAGCATGCGGCCCTGGGTTCCATCTCCAGCACTGTCGAAAAAAGTAGCTGCGCTAGCTATTTCTCTGTCCAGTAGTGGATACTTAGCTTTCCACTCTGCTCTTCTTTCTTAAACTGCACTGTTGCATGCATTCTTGTGCATTATACGACATTTTTTCACCATAATCATCTTTAAAGCATAGTAATAATTACAAAGTGCTTAGTGCTACAAAGGATACATATGAGGTATTAAACGCATTAATGTTGACCTCTTCTAGGGTGAGTTGTCATTGCCTTAGTGGTTGGAGAGAGAAAAGAGAGAACGTTCCTGTTATGCATGCACTAGTTCTGAATATATTGACAAAGCACGAACCCTAATGTAAACTAAGACCTTAAAGATGTCCATTTCTTCTGTCCTTTAATTTTCTAATTGCTTTGAAATAAAGTTTTGTATTTGTGGGGAGTGATTTATTCTCTACAAACATTCTACTCTTTAAAATTCCATTTTACTAGCAGCCCTGACTTACAGTGCTCGTAATAACCATTTCACTGCTTCAGCGATTCAGTTTAGATTTCTCCTACAGTAATTACCACAAGGATTTCTTTTTTTCCCTTTAAGATGAGTAGCATATATTATTTGAATTGGTTTTCAACTCAAATGTTTTTTGTGTCTTTTTTATCAAGCTGCTAAAAGGCTGCAGAAACATCAGTCTTGACAAAGTGGATATGCTGCAGCAGTATTCTTGGAAATACTTCTCACATTGTTAGTTGTCATGACTTAACTAACATATTTCACCCTTTTCAGAAAGGGTAGCCAAGCCCTGCTGAATCACAGCAAAGGACGGCCACTATGGAGTTTTCCAAGAGGAATAACCAGTGGGGAGCCCCAGCGACGTCAGATAACAATCTCAGTGTGCATCAACATGCCAGAGAATACAAATACATGCCCCGGTGGATGCCCTTGATACCACTGCTGTGCGTATTCCATTTCTAAGACCTGGAGCCACACAGAAATAATTTTAAAAAGCAAAGTAACACAAATGCAGCTATTTGCAGTTCAACTATTGTTTTAAGTTAGCAGCAACACACATCTATCTAAATGCCTTAACTTTTTTTTTCATTGCATATGAGAAAAAGCACTATTTCCTTAGAGGTAGAGTATGCTTTGCCATGGTTTTCATGAAGCAGATTTTACACTTTTTTTTTGTTTTTACAGGAATAAAGACCATAAGCAATAAACATCATTCTACCAGTGGAAAATTAAAGTGAAAATACGATGCAATTTTTTCAAAAGGACAAAGCCAAGTGAAATTAATCGCAAAACTGGTCCCATCACAGCTGATGAGTCATGTCGAGAAAGGAACAAGGGATTGGATCTAATGAAAGCCTCTGAATCACAACTGTTCTGAGCAGGGCTAATCTCTTCAATTGGTTAGTCATTGGTAATTTATTAAGCATTAACTCTCATAAAGGGAAAATTTTAAAAACAATGGGTTTGTTTTATACAAAATGAAAATGTATGATCTGAGGAATCACATTATAATTGATTGGTTGATCTAATATTTAAAACTATGGCTTTCAATTCATTTGAAAAATGTAATAAACATACTCAAAGTGTCAACCAGACTGATGATTTTGCCAGAAAAGTAGTTTCTCCTTCCGATTTAAATAAAAATCAATTTATTGATCAAGGCCACAGATCACCTGAAAATGGATGTGTAGCCAAGAAAGCTGTATTGGAAAGGACTTTTGTTGAAAAGGAAGAGAACATCAGATCATCAAAGCTGTATGACTGTTTTTTAGAAAAGGCTTTCAGAGGAAACACTTTCCTCTATTGTGGCATTCACTATCAAAAAGCCAATAGGTCCTTCTTACCCTTTTTTTTTCCATTGCTAGGGAGGAAACCCAGGGCCTTGCACAGGCTAGGGAAGTGCTTTACCACTGAGATACTCCCCCAGACCCTTATCTTATTTTAAAACTCCCATAAAGGAATTCATTTCAAACAGCAATGCACACTTATATGGGTTTGGATGTACATACACCCCCATCACAAGTCCTCAACCTCTAAATCAGGAAAGTCCAAAAATAACTGGGAAGAAAAAAGGCTCAACCAGAGAGAGAGAATGTTCAAGCACACGAGAAACAGAGATATAAAACCTCCCTGGCCCCAAACTGCTCTCCACAAACTGACCTGCCACCACCTTAAAAAGTCCCTAATGCAAAAAAAAGTCACAGCTTCAAATGATGATTTTTTTTTTGAAAAGCCTTGTTAAAATGTGAATATCTTATCCGGACTAAGCAGGATACTAACCTATACCCACACATTAACTTCAGTAGTAGGTGGCCCTTCACATAATTCATCAAATAAATGACAGCTCTTTGATTTCACCTGAGATGTTTGCTTTCATGTTATAGACATGGATTGTCAGGGCTAGTATGTAAAAAGCTGTTATTTGCTTTGAGGCTTAGTGCCCTCCAGCAGAGAAATACACAGTGAATGAAAGCTATTCCTAGGTATGTGCTGTGTACAGCTTTAAGGTAGATTTCAACGTACAAGTAAAACTTACTTTCAATTACACTTGTCCTCACTAGTTACTACCAGAAATATAATTGTCATCTTCATGAAGCAAATAGAAGAAATTTCTGTAGTCCCAAATGTAAAAAAGAATAATGAAACTTCCATAATGAGGCAATAGTAGGGATAAGGCTCAGGCCACAAGGATGAATGATTGTTCTCCCTATACTTACTCATTTGCATCTCATCAAGGCCTTGCTATGTATTTGGTGTTATTATGCTAAATGTTCTACATGTTTTAAATCTTTCCAATAACCTTGCAAAAAAGATAGGGTTTCTGAATTTTATGTCTACAGAAACTAAAACTGGAAATTCATTTTCCAAATCCCCAGAGTGTTTGATTGCAGTACCTTCAAGTTTTCCTTGTAGCATGCTTTGTTCGATATTCAAGCATATCAGTTTGAATAGACTAGATGATACCACGTCTTCTGTGGACTAAGATTTCAACAACCAAAAATACAAAACCTAAGTATAAGCTGCACTGATTCATGGTGTCTTGCTCTTGCTTTCTGTGAGCCTCTGCCCTGTTTGTGATGTGACTTATGCTCAGGGTCATTTGTGTCTATCAGGCTCTACAAAGGAGTACAGAGAACAAATGGTAAAATCCCAGCATCCCAAGTCAACAACCTCATTTGCCTGACTCCTGCTCACCCTTTCAACCTTGCCTGACTTCCTTCTGTTGCTTTCCTGTCCCCCAGCAATCCTTAGGAACTCTTTGTTCCTGGGCCCTCGCATAGCATGGCTCCTCCATTAACCCTTCTCTCTCCAGCTCCTTCAAGCTGTTGCCTAGATCTACGGCTCCTGGCTCAACAGCTGCTTGTCGCCACTCTTTGTTCCAGCCAGGAACTCCCACTCCATAATGACATCAGATTTCCCCATGAAGCACTTGCAAGGCTCCATATCCCAGCACTTTCTGGGAAAACAGATTCTTATTAGCAAGGCTGTTCATAGGACTGATGTTCCATATCTTCTGCTTTATTTTTCTTACCTCTTAAGTCCCCAGTTATCTTCGGGTTCCTGATTATTGCTTTGGACTTTTAGTCACCTTGTGTTTAGCTCTTTCTTCTGTCTTTTGACTTTGACCTTTTCTCTGCAAATTTTATAAGACTGGGCTGAGCACAGTTCCACTCCAGGTTTAGCTCCTCCTGGGAGCCAATTCTGTGCCAACCCCTTTGAGCTATGCCCTGCATCTGTCATGCCTGGCTCCCTTTCATCTTAGGGTGCACAGGAACTTTCAATCATTGGCAATAGCTACTGAATCTAATCCTGGCTCTCAAGACACAAGTAGAATTAATTAGCTGCCATCGTTATAGCCTCCAAGCTTTACTGGCAAATGACATATTTTCCTACCTGTTCCCTAGTGTTACATAGCATTCCTTATCACCACTGGTTTTCTATCCTTTTTTATTTATTAATAAATGGTAACAGTATTAGTGACAGAGGAAGAGAATACAAAAGATAGAGAAAAAAGAATTCATACTTATTTGAACATAACATCAAACGAAGGCCTTTCTTCAATCAAAAGATGAGCTTTACAGTCAATTCTCTAGCTTTGTCTTGATATGTGCCCTTGAGAGATGCTTCTTATACTTGTACAACTACTCAAGTATCTGTTAAAATGCAGACTCTAGTTCAGCAGAAGGAAAGCTGCTGAGATTGTACATTTGTAACCAGTTCCCGGACCCCAAGAGTATACTTCACTTTCTTAGTTGCCCAGGTAATAGTACCTATTGCAGTGCTGGCTGCTCCTGTCTCTTAAAAATGGCTGGTCACTGTGATGCACAGCTGGTCACTATAATGCATATTGTAATAACCAATCCAAGTTGATGAGCCTTCTGCCTCTGTACTTCCTGCTTATATCAACATATAAGGCCTAGACCACCAGAGATTGGGGCCGGATATTTTGGGAATGATCCCAATAAGTGCCTGTCAACATAAATAAATTTGCCTCCAAATCCTGGGTGTCATTCTGATGTTTCTGCTTGCCATTGCAGTGATTCACAGATCTCAGAAAGGCAGGAAATAAAGAAACCCTGGGGACCAAATCATGTCCTACAGAAATCTAGGACATGTAATAAAGAAAACCCTGACACCATGTGAGACACATAAATGATATAAAAGAGGGGAAGAACAATTGGAAATTTCATATACTACCCACCAGATAAACACTGTAGTTTGGAGGTAGACTTAAACTGGGGAACTATCCAAAGCAATTAGAGTCCAACATACACGAGATTCTTGGCTAGGAATAAATTTCTCTGCCTCAGCTGTGCCTAATATGAGATATATAACAAGCATTGGGGACAAGAAGGCCACTGAGGGCAAGCCATATTAGCAAAACCAGCAAATGCTTTAGGTAATCATCAAAATCTTCTGGACAAAATTGTTGCACATATTCAAAGGGGCAGACATTTGCAGGCAACAGAAATTTTACTTCTGATGTGCCTTCAACACCTACTCTCTCTTTTCCTCTGGTGCTTCCTGTACAGTGACTATCTATGAAGACTGGCAACATCCTGTACTTCATTTGGTCTTTGAATATTAACTAATTTCCGTCATTCAGATACAATCTGTTCATGATGGAAAGAAGTCTTTTACCATTTTTCTAGGTAGAGTCAGTAGGATTAGGCATTTATCCCAACCATGATGTGTGAGCACTGTACATTGGGAAGGCAAAAGAGTGATCCAAGAATTTACAGACAATGTGGTGAGAGTCTGATTCCAGCTGGGACTGTAGATCTAATGGCCATGATTGTCTATTACAAAGTACAAAGAGCCTATAAGAGGAAAAACAGATGGGCTCCAGGGAGAGAAACACATGAAAGTACAGAAAGCTTTACTCATTAGCTGCTCTTGAAAATCACTGCCCATTACGGGATGAACGTCATTATGGTGACAGGAAAGGTGAAGGGTAGCGAGTTGGATGGGAAATGCAGGAAAGCCTTATTAATGTACACCTTTGGAAAAGTGCATCCCCTTGCCCTAGGCGGGAGACAAATTCCCTACTCTCTTGGTGCCAGGAGACATCACAAAATTAGGAGTTTCCAAAAATACAGCAAACTGTCTCTGTTTCTGATTTTGCCACAGTATCCTAGTAACCCCCAAAATACCACAGTTACTAGAACTGAAGACAGAGAGGAATATATTAGCAAGAGTTTATTACTGTAATTCACTAAGACTACCTGTATTTTGCGTATTCCAATTGAACTCGTGGGAATGAAGGAAGGCAAGATTAAGAGGGAGGTCAGGCAGCCCACTACTACTCTATGAAATTAACTACCCTAAATTATAGAGTTAATTGACAAGTTTGTTACGTATTTTTAAATAACAAAGGCAGTGATATTTTATAAAACCATAGAGACTTCAGGTTTCCTTTGTCTCCTGAGTCCTGAAGTTATCTAGCCTTCTACAGACTACATTATTTCAGGCTGAAATTCATCAGTGGGTCTACAGCAAGATGGCTTTGGGCTCCTAAATCGTCCTGATGATTGCAATGGAACTTGAGACTTGGACCTAATTTCCAAGCTGCAGGAACTCTTTACAATTATTGTAAGCCTATTTGAAATCTTAGTATTTAATTTTATTACATTATTTGTGTCATTAATGAAAGCCTCCATATTTTCATTTCTAAGGGCCAACTCCATGAAAATCTGCCATTACTTTTACCCTTAGCCTGGCACTTTTCCATTAATAATATGCTTAAAGTATGCTTTTTCTCAGCAGAATGCATGATTATTTACTAGGAATTTCAGGAACTTGCCCTAGTTTCATTGACTGGATTAGGGGCTGTGCTAGGGTATCCCAAGAGTAATTTTCAAGGCACTTCACCGTACTAAGAGAGTTGAGAAGGGGTTCGTTTTAGAAGTCTTGTTGCAGAGAGGAAATGGTAATGAGAAATAGCTTTTATATTCAAGCTGTCACTGACATAGTACAGTAAAGGAGATCCAACCATGCAGATTGTTTAGGTGAAAATTTACACCCTTCACACCCAGTGGGATTTTGGTTGGCCTACTTGTCAGGCTTTATCTGGCTGCAAGTAGCTGAAAGAAACAGTTTTGTTGCTTCAGAGATGGCAAGGATCAGGACTAAGTAACAGTGTACTTTGTTGGTTGACAATTGGGTTGCTGGTGTGAGGTTGTCTGTCTTTGAACTTTATCTCTGCACCTATTAAGCATGTGTATCTTTGGGAAAGTTATTTAATCTCTTAGTGCCTCAGTTGTCTTATCATGGAAAGAAAGAGAAGGAGGAAAATACTAGTAACTTTGCAGTAGGCTGTTGCAAATATTAGCACAGTGCTTGATATATCACTGTAGCTTTTGACATCATCTAGATCCATGGCTCAGACAATGGACTAACGGGGGGGGGAGATCAAAAACATCGGCAAAAAAATAATGGAACTGAACCAAATCTGCAAACAAATGGACTTAGTGGATGCTTTTAGAATGTTCCACCCAAGATCATCAGAATACACATTCTCTTAGCTACACATGGAACATTCTCTAAAATAGACCATATACTGGTCCATAGACCATGCTTAAGTAAATGTAAAGGAACTGAAATTATCCCATGCATAACATCTGACCATAGTGCAATGAAATTAGAAATTAATGGTAAAAGAAACTGCAAAAATTCTATAAACACATGGAAATTAAAGAACACACTCCTAAACAACAAATGGGTTACAGAAAATAAAGGAAGAATTTAAACAATATCTACAACTAAATGAGAATGCAGACACCACATACCAAAACCTATAGGATGCTAGGAAAGCAATATGAAGAAGGAAATTCATAGCTGTGAACTCTCATATCAGGAAATCAAAACGAGTGCAAATAAACAATCTAATGCTGCATCTCAGCCTTCTAGAAAACGAAAAGCAAGACTAAGTCAAAGTCCACAGAAGGGAGGAAATTATATAGATCAGAGCAGAAACTAACACAATGGAAATCAAGAAACAATACAAAGAAGAAATGAAGTGAAGAGTTGGTTCTTTGAAAAATAAATAAAATTGATAAAGCCTTACCTAACCTTATCAAAGAAAGGAAAGAAAAGACTCAAATCAGTGCATTGAGGAATGATAAGGATGAAGTCACTACAGATCCCATGGAAATTCAGAAGATCAATATGTACTTCGATAATCTTTAGTCTCATAGAATAAAAACACAGATGATATGGACAGATTCCTAAATACATATGAATTATCAAAGCTGAATCAAGAAGATATAAAAGTTCTCAATAAGCCAATCTTAGTTAAAGAGATAGAAAATGTAAATAAAAATTTGACAAGAAAGAAAAGCCCAGGTGCTAATGGATTCACTGCTGAATTCTATGAGAAATTTAAAGAAGACCTAAGGCCAATACTCTTCAATCACTTTCATGAAATTGAAAGGGAAGCAATATACCTTAATTCATTCCTGATGGCAAGTATTATCCTGATACCAAAAGCAGAGAAAGATACAACCAAAAAAGAGAATTACAGGCCAATCTCTCAAATGAACATAGATGCAAAAATCCTCAAGAAGATATTAGCAAACAGAATTCAACAAACCATCAAGAAGATTATACACCATGGCAAGGTGGAATTTATCACAGAAATGCAGCGATGGTCCAACATGTGCAAATCAATAAACGTAATACACCATATCAACAGAGCCAGAGACAAAAATAGCATGATCATCTCAAAAGATTCAGAAAAGCTTTTGATAATGTCCAAAATTCACTCGTGATAAAAATCCTATAAAATAATGGAATAGGTGGTCTTTATCTCAGTCTCATAAAAGCCACTGAGAGCTTTCACTCTAAAATCAGGAACAAGACAAGGTTGTCCATTATCACCACTCCTTTTTAACCAAGTTCTGGAAACACTAGCCAGAGCAATTAGACAAGAGAGAAATAAAAGGAATAAGGATAGGAAAGGAAGAAATGAAATTATCATTATTCACAGATGACATGATGCTCTATATAGAGGACCCCAGAAACTCCACCAAAAGACTGATACAGGGGCCAGGGATATAGCTCACCAGCATAAGCACCTGCCTGGCAAGCTTGAGGTCATGACTTCGATTTCCGGTACCAAAAAAAGAAAGAAAAAGACTGCTACAATTATTAAACAAATTTAGTAGCATAGCTAGATACAAAGTCAGTACTCAAAAATCAATAGCAGACAGGAAATCCTCACTCCAAAGGCCTGCAAACTGCTCTTACCAGGGTTCACATGTGGGCCCTCCCTGTGCATGCCCAGCTCTAAGTGAGGTACAGGATTGGGTGCTCAAAGAGCTGCTGACACCATGGATCATGTCTGGGTTTCACTTGCACCCTGCCATCCTGGAGCTTGCACGTACAGGCAGTCTGTGATCACTGTTGGTGTGGCCTGCACCTGGCTCCAGTGCATGCCCCGAACTGACAGGTGAAGCAGAATCAGGTGGGCCACAGGCCACAACCTGATGACAGCACAGTTCCCAGCTGAAGGATGCGGGGAGAACCAGATATTTCCTATCTATTTCCCGGGGGCAGAATAAGCAACTCACGACACCGGCACCATTACAGTCTGAGTCTCCACCCTCTGTGTGCCTGGTGCAGACAGAAGATCCTCACTCAGAAGGCCTGCGAACTGCTCTCACTGGGGTTCATACGTGGCCCCTCCGTGCACGTGCCCAACGCTGAGTTAAAGACGGGTGCAGGCACTCCACGAGCTGCTGACGCCACAGTTCAGGTCTGAGCTTCACTTGTGCTCTGCCCTCCTGGAGGTCATACACATAGGCAGTCTGTGATTGCTGTTGGTGTGGCCCATGCCTGGCTCCAGTGCGTGGCCTGAACTGACTGAAGACACAGAATCAGGTGGTCCACAACCTACTGACCCTGTAGTTCATGTCTAGGTTTTGCCTATATGCTGAATTGCTTGGGGTAACAGGACCAATGTTCTGGGATTGTGTCACAAGTGCAACCAGATTCTAGGTCATACACATGCCCTGAACTACAAGGGGTTGTTGGATCAGACTATCTGACATCAGCTGATATCAGAGTTTACATCTGAGACCTCGGAGAACTAGGTACACTTCACAGTGTACCTTCACACTGGAAGAACCCAGCCTAAGCAGCGCATCTCAGCAGACACAGAGGGGCAGGCCTGACCACCAGGAAAATTAGGGCTACTAGCAACCTTTGCTGAACTTCCAGAAAAGAGGGAGACTGAGCTTTCTGTCTCAAGCATCAAATCTGATAAGGCAAAGGGCTAAAGGCAATATTAGAACTTCATCCCACTCAGAACAAGTCCAGGAGATATCAACATAGGAGAACTTGGTAAACACACACCTGAAATTGCTGAAACGATTGCAATAGAAGTAAAGAAACAACTCCATCAGGCCAAAGAAGATATCAAATCAGATATAATCTCTCAGGCAAAAAAATGAAATGACAATGATAATGAAAGAAATACTCCACATATCTAGAGAAGAAACAGATAAAAAATAGATGAATGTAGGAAACAGATTGAAACATTACATCAACAATATTGGAATGAACTGGAACACATGAAAGAAATTCCCAAGAAATCAAAACTTCCACTGAACGCTTGAAAAACCACTTGAATAAAGCTGAAGATAGAATTTCAGATCTTGAAGACAGCATGGCAGTTTGCAATCGTGAAGGGAAGGATTTCTTAAAATCAACAAGGATCCAAGAAAAATCAATTCAACAGCTGCAAGACAAGGCAAAGAGAAATAAAGGAGTACATGAAATAGCAGGAGGCAACACAAATGACATAAACAGAATATTTCAAGAAATAATAGAAGAAAATTTCCTAAGCAAGGAAACAGAACCTGATATACAAGTAAATGAGGTATGTGGAACTCCCACTAGTCATAACCATAATAAAACTACACAGACATATAATAATCCATATCCTAGATCCTCAGCAAAACAACAGAATATTAAAAGCGGCTAGAGAAAAAAAAAAGACCACCTATAAAGGAAAACCCATCATAATCATGGCAGACTTCTCAACACAAACCATCTAACTGAGAAGGTCTTGGAGCGAAGTGTAACAGGTCCTAAGACAAAACAGGTTCCAATGAAGACTGATGTATTCTGTCAAATTATTCTTCAAGTTTAACGGAGAAATAAAATATTTCCACAGCAAAGAGCAACTGAAGAACTTCATGAGAGCCAAACCATCATTACAAAAAGTACTAAAAGACATGCTAGACAGAGAAGAAAATGAATGTAATTTGAAGAACAACAATACACAAAGAAACCCTCAAGAAGAGCAAGCAAGTAAACACATAGAAAAAGTAAGAAACCAACAGCAAGTAAATAACATGGCACAGAGAAGCCAAAGCATATTGGTCATAACCATAAATGTAAGTGGCCTCAAATCACCAATCAAAAGCAACAGGCTAGCAGAGTCGACTAAGAAACAAAATCCAACAATATGCTGTACATAGGAAGCACATTTTACTCAAAGGGAAATCCACAGACTGAAAGTCAAGGGATGGACAACAATCCTCCATGCAACAGGAACCCAGAGAAAAGCAGCAGTAGCTATGATGTTTGGAGACAATGTAAACTTCAAACCGAAAACAATCAAAAGAAATAAAGAAGGTCACTACATACTTGTTAGGGGAAAACTGCAAGAGGATGAGATAACAATCACAAACATGTATGCAGCAAATGCTGGAGCACCAAACTACATAAAACAAATCTTAACAGACATGAAAGCCCATATAATTAACAACACAATTGTAATAGGGGACCTCAACACCCCTTTGACACAAAGAGATAGGTCAACTGGACAAAAAATCAGCAAAGAAATAACAGATCTGAACCAAAGCTGTGAAAAAATGGACTTATTAGACGTATACAGAGTGTTCAACCCCACAGTATCAGAATACACATTTTTCTCAGCTGCACATGGGACTTTCTCTGAAATAGACCACATTCTAGGACATACAGCATACCTACCCAAATACAAAAGAACTGAAACTATCCCATGCACATTATCTGACCACAGTGCAATGAAAATGGAAATTAATGACAAAAGGAACTCCAAAAAATTCCATAAACACTTGGATATTAAACAAAAACCTCCAGAACAACCAATGGGTCACAGAAGAAATTAAAAAATACCTATAAACAAATGAATGTGTAGATACAACTTACCAGAATCTGTGGGATGCAATAAAAGCAGTCCTCACAGGGAAATTTATAGTGGTGAATTCACATATAAGGAAAACAGAAACAGAACAAATAAATAGCCTAATGCTGCACCTCAAACTTTTAAAAAAAGAGCAAGAAAAGCCAAAAGCTCAAAGAAAGGAAGAGATTATAAAGATTAGGGCAGAAATTAATGCAATTGAAACACAGAAAACCCTACAAAAAATAAATGAATCAAAGAGTTGGTTCTTTAAAAGAATAAATAAAATTGATAAACCCCTAGCCAAGCTTATCACAAACAGAAAGAATTCAAATTCATGAAATAAGGAATAAAAAGTAAAAAATTACTAGAGATTCTACAGCAATTCAAAAGATCATTAATTCCTACTTTGAAAATCTTCACTACCATAGGATAGAAAACTCAGAAGAAACGGACAGATACCTAGATATGTACAACTTACCAAGTTTGAGTCAAGAAGATATAAAAATTCTCAAAAAGCAAATATCAATTAATGAGATTGAAAATCTGGTTAAAAACTTACTGACAAAGAAAAACCCAGGCCCTGATGGATTCACAGCAGAATTTTACAAGAAACTCAGAGAAGGTTTAATACCAACACTGCTCAAACTCTTCAATGAAATTGAAAAGGGAGCAATTCTCCCTAATTCACTCTGAAGGCAGGCATTATACTGATACCAAAAGCAGAGAAAGACTCAACTAAGAAAGAGAACTGTAGAACAATCTCCCTAATAATTACAGATGCAAAGATACTCAATAAAATACCAGCGAATAGAATGCAGCAAATTATAAAGAAAATTACACACCATGACCAAGTCAGATTCATTCCAGGAATGGAAGGATGGTTCCACATTTGAAAATCAATTAATGTTATATACCATATCAATAGAGCCAAAGACAAAAACAATATGATCATCTAAACAGATGCAGAGAAAGCTTTCAACAACATGCAACATGGATTCACAATAAAAATTCTACAGAAAATAGCAATAAGTGGCCTTTACCTCAACCTGATCAAAGCCATCTATGGCAACTAACAGCCAACATCATAATAAATGGACAAAAACTGAAAGCTTTTTCTTTAAAATCAGGAACAAAACAAGGATGTCCACTGTCACCACTCCTGTTCAACACAGTCCTGCAAGCATTAGCCAGAACAATTAGATAAGAGAGAGAAATAAAAGGAATAAAGATAAGAAAGGAAGAAGTGAAACTATCACTATATGCAAATGACATGATACTTTACATGGAAGACCCCAAAAACTCCACAAGAAGCCTGCCTGAATTAACCAACAAATTCAGCACTGTAGCTGGATACAAAATCAACACCTCAAAATCAATAGCATTCCTATACACAAACAAAAAACAGACTGAGCGAGAAATTAAGGAATCCATACCATTCACGATAGCATCCAAGAAATTGAAATATTTAGGAATCAATCTAACAAAAGAAGTAAAAGATCTATTCAATGAAAATGGTAGTATTTGAAAAAAGAGATTAAATAGGATTTCAATAAATACATAAATATTCCTTGCTCATGGATAGGAGGAAACAACATTGTGAAAATGGCCATACTACCAAAATTGTTGTACAGATTCAATGCATTTCCCATTACATTACCATTAGCAAACCTCACAGATCTAGAGAAAACATTGCTTAATTCATCTGGAACCAGAAAAGACCCAGAATAGCAAAAGCAATCCTGGGCAACAACGACAAGTCAGATGGAATTACAATCCCTGACCTGAAATTATGCTACAAACTGCTGTAATAAAATCAACATGGTACTGGCTAAAAACAGACCAAAAGAACAGTGGAACAGACTGGAAGACAAAAACACAAGCACTAACACCCTCAGCCACCTAATCTTTGATAAAGGGGCCAAACAAACTCACTGGAAGAATGACAGCCTCTTTAAATAAATGGTGCTGGAATAATTGGTGTGACATCTGCCAAACACTGAAAATAGACCCAAGTCTATCACCACGCACCAAACTCAAGTTAAAATGGATCTCAGATCTCAATATTAAAACAGAAACACCAATAACACCAATAAGAAATCAACCAATAACAAATGCTGGCAAGGCTGTGGAGAAACAGGAACTCTTCTCCACTGCTGGTGGGAATGCAGACTGGTGAAACCACTGTGCAAATCAGTTTGGAGATTCCTCAGCAAACTAGGTCTAGAGGTTCCGTTCAACCCAGCTATTCCCCTTCTGGGTATTTTCCCAGAAGATCTCAAAACATCGTATCACAGTAATATATTTGCACCCATGTTCATAGCGGCACAAATTGTAATTGTCAAATTGTAGAAGCAACCCAAATGTCTATCCACTGAGAATTGGATAAAAACATTGTGATACTTTTATATAATGGAATATTACTCAGCTATAAAGAAAGATAAACTCGAGGCTTTTATAGGTAAATGGTCACAACTAGAAACCATAATCATAAGTGAAAT
>PVLD010031314.1:0-15856 GCA_004027595.1 Dinomys branickii | reverse complement strand
AAAAAAAAAAAAAAAAAAAAAAAAAAAAAGAATAAAATTACAACTAAACTTTTGGAAAAAAGAAGTGAAGTGAGTTTAAAAAGAGGGCACTGGAATGGGGAAGAAAGAGGAATTAAAATATATCATGTAAGGATACAAATTCCCTATAATTAATGTGGTCATTATGTATACATAAACTGTACTAATAAAATTGAATGACAAAAAAAATACATCTCATAAAGACAAGCATTTTTGCCTTGTTGTAAACATTACTCAACTCATTAAACTGGTTTGCATAAAAGAAGTGCTCTTAACATTTTAAAAATACGGTATCACTCTATGTAGGCCAAATTTCATTGCAGAAATGAATGTCAAAATGTCAGAGGCTTAAAACATTGTACACTTAAGGATGGTTATAATAATGAATATCATTACATTTTTACCACAATTTTAAAAATTATTTCTGAAAAATCACTGTTTATGTTATCTACCCAATATCGGTTTGAAGACAACTTCACATTAATATAAGAGACAGCTCTGAGAACTGTGTTCCTTAAGATTAATTCTGCTTTACCAGTCTCACCAGAGATTGGCACATCCATTACCACTTAAGCAACAAAACTCCTCCATATTCGCTGCCGCTCCACAAAGGCTCATGGATAAAGGTTTATGAGCCAGTACCACATGGCATGTGTAATAAGCCACTTGCCTAATATTTCAGGCCTTATGTTCCATTCCTAGCACCACATGTACCAAAAGAACAAAGTCTGTAATGGTTGGTGATTGCTAGGGCTGCTCACAAAGGACAGGTCTCCAGCCTCTGATATTATATATTTCTGTATTGAAAAGTAGACTCAACCCACAAGTGAAAGCACAATGGTTGGAACTGTTCACTCCAGAGCCATTCAAAGTATGGGGAAAGGCAGGTCAAAAAAGGCATGAGGAGGAGTTCATGTGACAGATGTGTGTGGAGAGATTGTATTCATGTCATAAAGGAATCCCCCTTAGCTACCCACACCTGAGTTCAACAGTTGGGACAAGAGCAAGACAGCTAAGAGAGCAAGACCATTAATACCAGAAGACAGGAGAGAACTGGGAAACTCACTGGTGACAAGGCTCTGGCAGAAATGGAAGGTGACTGCTTCCGGTGAGGGAGGGAGATTCTCAAAGCCTGTAGACCAAGAAGATCAATTAGAATGTCACAGGGCAATCAGCACTCATGTGGCACATGCTCTCACCATGAACCTTTTGAGCTGGAACTGAACCAAGTTTCAGGAATAAAAGAGAAGTGGGGCAGGTGAGAGATTGCAGTGTTCCCAGGAAGTCTCAAGCATGGACCCAGGAACAAAACCGAGTGGAAAAGTTCTGGCCCACTGAGAGAATATGCAGGCGCTGACAAAGAGGAAGGAAGACAGAGGAAAGAGACAAAGTTAGCAACCAATCTGAGATCATATCCCCCCTTTTCATTCTCTCTGTGTGTGTGTACATTGTCAACCGTATACTGCATATGGCAGCATACACTGTGTACATGCACGTGTGCACAACTGAAATGCAGCCAGCTTGTTTCTGTCATAAATTTTCTAGCCAGAACTCAAGACTGTGTAGATTTCCACACACCCTCCCTGCTCATTCTCATCCCTCACATCTCTTCCTCTCCAGTTCCCTGATGAGTGAACAGCCCTCAACTACCCACAGGTCCTCACTGTCCTGCTTCTCTCTGCAATATTTACCTACCTGGAGAATCTCTTTCTTCCTCTGTCCAAGCGCTAGTTAGCCTTCAAAGATGAACTCAAATGTCACCTGCAAGTATCTCCTCCTCATCCTCTTAGGAAAAACACTACCTTCTTGCATTCTCTAATTTTTGACTTCATAGTAAGTGTATCTCACTTTATGACAATTGTTTATATTTCAAGAAATGAAGTCTTTGAGAATGCACAACATCTGTTTGTGCCTTTGTTTAAAACACTAATGCGCTGTGCACTACCACAGGACGGTGTCTCCATGACTATGTGATAAATGTATTTGTATAGGAGACAAGAGCTCAGGAAAGGCTCTTCTCCTGTTTAGGAGCTCTCTTTCCTGTCAAGCTTTGAAGACCACATGACACATGAATCCACAGTTGCAACCCCATCTCCACCCAGGTCTCTCTGTGGTCACTGCAATCCTCCACAAAGGGGGTCCTTTGGAACCTTTCTTCAGTCATCATGAGAGGAGCAGGTTGTGACTGAAATGATAGGGAGGGTAATCGCTTCTGGTTATGAGGGAGATCTTAGCTTGGGGTAACACCTGAGTTCCATTCTGCTTATCCACTGAAATTTTCTCCTATTCAATGAGAAATGAGACCAGATATCCCAGTTATTAGGATGGGCAGCTATTGCCCATAAATCCAAAGGTCCTCATGCTATGGGCAATGGAGGAGGCCTGTAAGCCTGCTTAAGGACAAGGACACAGAACAACTGCACACTGAACTCCTTCCATACAAAGGAACAGAGATGGTTCTGGCCTACTTCACTGGTATCTTCATCCAAGATGGAAGTGTGGAGAAGGGTGGGATGGAGGACAGCAGAAACGGGGATGGGCAGTGTTCAGATTCAGGAGGAAAATCAGTCCACAGTGTCCTGTATATAATATAGGGGACAGAAAGGGGCTTGTGTTCCCTTCCTTGCTGGCTTTTACTGTTTTCATCTTGGTGTGAGCTGGTTTTCATCTGTATTGCCCTTCTGCCGAGTCACCATGCCTTGCAACCAGCCAATTATGGACTGAAATCTCTACAAACTATAAGGTAAATAAATCTTTCCTTCTTTAACTTTGGATTTCATATATTTTATCTCAGCAACAATAAAAGAAAGTCAGAGGAATTTGGCACCAGAGAAATGCGGTCATTGCTGTGTCTGTATCTGACCACTTGGATTAGGACCCTTTGAAGCTGGCTTATGGGAAGAGGAAAAGTTAGGAAAGGTTCAGAGACGCCAGCTAGAAAAGTAGAGCTGGACAAAGGAGTGGAGCCTGATGATCCACAGGGGCAACCCCCATGGACCCAACCATGCCTCAGGAGTGTCTTGGGATGGGCCCTGGGAGCACCTCAACATGGCGGAACGCGGTGGTCCCTGGCAGCAAACCCAAAGACACAATGGGGCCTCAAGGTGCTCTGCACCAAGGTGGAGCCTTGTGGTTCACAGGGTTACCCTGCTGACTCTGCCAGACCCCAAGTGGCACTGAGGGCTTCTCAATGGGGCTTGACCATAGTCAACCTCATTCCCTGCCGATCTACCATCCTTGAGGATGGGTGCTTTTCTATCGCCTGCCTCTCCTGCCATAACAATCTGTGTGCACCCACGTTTGTTATACCATGATTAGAAACAGCCATGTCTTTTCCCAACATGAGAGCCCAAGGGAGTATTTAAACCAAAAAAATACAGTTACTATCAGAGGAAAGATGACTTACTGGGTGGGAGAACAACAGAGATGAGGGAGGAGAAAATTGATTAATGGAAGGAGCAATCATCTGTAAAACTGAGCAACATTGGGAAGATAACATTATGCAATACAGCATCCAGTGTTAATTCCCTACTATGTTCTCTATAATTTTCTATTTTCTTTATTGTTTTCTGTGCACAAATGTGAAGGTAAAATTATGCAATACAACATCCAGCGCAAATTACCTAGTATCTTCTCTATAATTTTGTTTTTCTTTTTTTTGTTTTTGTATTAATAAATGCAAAGATAACATTATGTAATATAGGATCCAGTGCAAATTCCCTACTATCTTCTCTATAATGTTGTATTTCCTTTATTGTTTTGTGTTATTCTGGTTGATATATCTCCATGTTTTTGTCTTCAAGATAAATATAAAAAAATTAAAAATAAATAAAAAGAAACAAGTAGAGATGGAACTCCTTTGGTGGTACTTGATGGGAGATTCTAGGCAGAACGCAGAAATGATGCCAGTAAAGACCAGATTTGCAAGGTTTCTGCTAGGAAGAAGAACTGCATTGGCTGTTGGACTCCAGAATGTGTGCCATTGCTTGAGAGAAAATGTATCTGCATTTTGCTCGTGTCCAGAGACTTTGCCTGGGACTGAGATTAATGGCACAGACTAGTCTGGCAGAAGTAACTTCAAGGCAATTGAATGTTCAGGAGGTGACATGGCTACTGTTGGAGGCCTTAGCCACATTTATGTTGAGAATCAAGAGGAAAGAGCCCAGAAGAATGTCTCAAAATATTGTGAGTTTGGCCAGCAAGGAACCTCCAGTACAAACTGCAGCCTGTGAACATGGAACAGAGGAAAAACTGGTCACTGAAAAGAATAACAGGGAAAGGCCAAATACTTCAGAAGCAAACAACAGAAAAGATAACCTGATGGGTATCTCAAGAAGCAACAGGACTCCACTTTTTCAAGTATCAGAGTTGCAAAGGTGAAAGGGGTTTGTTTTGTTTTTGTTTTTGTTTTAGAATAAAGCCCCAGAGTAAAATGTTCCACAATCATAGCAGGCTAGAGAATTGGTTTCTCAGAATTGAGTTAAGATTGCTCAGTAATCCAAGCACTCAAAGCCAACACCAAGACAGAACGCAGCCTGGCTACTGTTTCAGCTGTCAGCAGAACTTGGCATCATCCACATGTGCTGGGTTCAGGGCAGAATGTAAGAGTTGTGTTAGGAAACCGTCCACCCGGATATCACAAGAAAGTCTCAGAAGCTAGTCAGTGTGCCCCTGACAGGGCATTGTATAAAGCTATGACTGTGAAGCCAAAGGTGCACTGGACACCCCAGAAGTTTGGAGAAGGCCAGAACATGAATAGTCTGACGAAATCTGCAATGAGGGAGCAGAGTCAGCCCAAGAAAGAAGTCATTGGAGCTACAACCACTGGAAGTGCCCTAGAGGAGAGCCACCCAAACCCTTTGGAGTTTGCATCTTGCCACAGACTGCTTCAGATGCTGCACAGGACTTACTGTTTGCCCTACTGGACTTTGGGCTTGCTTTGGTCCCATTCCTCTGTACTCTATTTGTATCTTTTAGAATGGTAGTATTTATATTGTACCACTGTATGTTGGAAGTGTTTAACTTTCTTTTCATTTGTATAGGTGCTCACAGCTAAGAGTTTGTCTTAACTCTCAAGAGGAGACATGGGACTTGGACTTTTGAGCAATGCTGAAAAAACTGTTAGGATTTAGGCAACTCTTCGAGATAGACTAATTGCCTTTTGCACAAAGGGATGCACATGAGTCCTTTGGGGGTCAGGGATGGAATGTTACGATTGGGTCTAGATGTTCCCCCAAAGTCATAGGTAGGGCTTTTTCACAGGTGGCTGGATCCACAGTGTGTGAATGATTCATGGCGTGATGCTAGGATTGAGGGTGCCAGGATTAAGGGTAGGTGACTGGACAAAATACTTCACATCCAAAGTTAAAGGGAGAAAGGTTTAATTAGCTCACAGTTTGTAGACGTTTTAGTCTAATTACCTTACTCCATGGCAGAGTAGCTTGGCAGAGAAACAGTTCATGGTGGCCAGAGGAAGCAGAGCAAGCAAGAGACCTTAATAGCATCTTGCTGCCCCTTTTATACTCTACCTGGGCTACTGGGATTAGGAGTATGGCAAAACAATCACTGGAGCAATGTACAAATCACACCCTGAATCCCAATGCTGACCATCAATAAATCACATACTCTACATTCCAACCACTTCTGAAACAGCCCCACACATGAACCCATGAGGCTTTGGAGCAGGGACATTTAATCATGAGCCTTAACATTACAGCTTCTTTTAGTTTTTACAGACCTGGGCTTTGGATACCAGGTTCTTCTAGTACTACTTGCTCTCTGGGAAGCTCAGAACAAGTACACTTCAGGCCTGGGAAAGTGTTCCAACCCCCACAGATAGTGAATTCTGACTGCCAGCCATCTTCAGTGTTACTAGTCCTAGCCACTGATGGCACTTAGTGCCAGGAGCCCTTAGTAATACCAGCTCAGCACAAGCTACTCAAAACAATAGACACCAACAGGAAGGATTACACTATCCACAAGAGGATAAACATACATATGCTGCAGAGGTGCAGAACAGGCTAGAAGCATAGATGGACTCCCCCAGACTGCCCCATGGGATCTACTTACATAAATAGAAGTGCCCTAGGAGTGTTCCAGAGAGGCACAGACATTTCAAGGAGCTGCAGAAAAGCCATCTGTGATAGGACTGCCACTGAGGACAGCTGCACCCAAAGCAAATGCCTCCAGGAATTCTTGGGCCCGTAATGGACCCATCCACACATAAGGCATTTATGGCAGCTGGGAGATGAAGTTCTCTTGGTGAGTGTTCATCCCATTTTCTCCGATCTTCTCCAGCTGCACAGGACTGAAACACAGGCAATGAGAGGTAGGGCACTATGTCTGGTCCCTGGTCATCTCTCCACACTGGATGTCTCTGAAAGGGTTAAAAACAGGTCACAGACCAGGAGCCACAAACCAAGCACAAGGCATCTTCCCACCTCCACAGGTAAGCCTCTCCCTCATGGCCACACAGTCTACAAAGGCACTGTGAAGTTACATGGTCCTAACCTGGTGGTTGGATACTGGCCTGCAAGGACACTGGATGGAAGAGACAAAGGAGGAAATGTCCAAAACGGAAAGAAAAACAACCGAAAATTATTCGAAGCCTCCACATGACAGCATACATGGCATTTCCTGCCTGTCACCAAAGTTGGTCGGAGAAATTGTCGCTGCACTAGAGAAACTGCTTCCTGCATGTTTCTACTAGAAATATGAGTGTTTGCAGACAGGATAGCTAAAAAACGTCTTCAACTGCCTTATCTTCTAAGGAGACTGTCTGTGGGTTCTAACATACCGAGGTCTTGTCAGAAAGAAATGGAAGAGCCCAAAGCTGGAGGTGAAGAGAGTTAAAGAGAGGGCCCAGGAAGGACTGGGACAGCACCAGGCACACAGCTTGTCTCCGTAAGTAAGTCTGATTACTCACTTACCCTGCTAATGAGAAAATAATGTTCAAAATACACAAATATCAGTTATTTGTTCATTCCATTACTATATGTTTGAAATGCATAACAGTTACATAAAATTTTAATATTGCAGCCAGAGTCTATTGACAGAAAATGAAGCGGTGAAAAATAGACTGAAAAAAAAATCAGGACTCATTTAAGAATACTGATGTTCGCAACAGAGATGAGGGTGGAGAAAATTGATTAATCGTATGTGCCTCTATTTGAATAACTGAGTAACAAATGTGAAGACAACATTATGTAATACTGCATCCATTGTTAATTCCCTACTATCTTCTCTATAATTTTATATTTCCTTTATTGTTTTTGTCTTATTCTGGTTTATGTCTGTTTGGTTGTTATGTCCCCATTCCTTTGTCTGTAAAATAAAAATAAAAATAAATGTAAAAAAAAAAAAATACTGATGTTCGTATAAAGGCAATGACCCGTATTCTTGCAAAACAAACAAGAAATAAAAGGCCTACCAGGCAGCGTGGCACATGCCTGTAATCCAAGCACTGTGGAGGCCTGAGTAGGAGGATCTCCGTGAACTTCAGCTACAAAGTGAATTCAAACCCATCCCCTGCAAAGCACACTGAAACTCCATTTCAAAAAAAAATTTTAAATCGACGGTAAAATGCTTCATTTGATTTGTTGAGATAAAAAATGTCTCAGTCACAGGCCTAACTAACAGATTGGGAGCCCTAATTCCCAACCCCCACCAGCCCCCTTCTCCACCTCTCACTGCCCCCCTTTACCTTCAATCAGTGCCTTGGGGATTCAGCACTCCTGCGAACCTGAACGTGGAGAGTGATGGGTCTCTGGAGTCCACGAGGGAGCAGAGCAGGAATCCCCTGCAGGTCAGGCTGGGGAGCCAGGCTGGGAGCTGGACAGGGAGCAGGGAGCCGCGGGTGGGGAGCGTCCCCTGAAAGCCAGGTCGCTGCTCGCTCCAGAAGGATCCCGAGGAACCCGGACTGGGCTGTCGGGCTCCGACCGCGGAGAGTAGGACCCGCGGAAGCCCTGAGTCCCCCAAGTCTTTGGAAACTTCAGAAGGCGCAAGCAAGGCAGCAGCGGGTTAGGTCCTCGGGTTCACCGCCCTGCTTTGACGGCTGCGCTCAGGACACCCGCTTCCTTCCAACGGGCCCATGGCGCAGACGACTCTCGACTTCCTCCTGCACGGCCTGGCCTGGTTGCTGCTGCTGCTGCTGTAGGAGCCTCTTTGGGCGGCCTGCGCTGCTGAGTCCCCGCACTGGGCCCCGCTGCAGCTTCCGGAGCAGCAGAAACCACAGGAAGCAGGACTTGGAGAGGTTGTAGGGGAAGCCCCTCTCAGGGGCCTCAGTCAAGTGACTCACGGCCTGCCCCACGGCGCCCAAACTCCTTGAAGATGCAGCCTCCAAAGCCGAATAGGATCCCCGGGAGCTCGCTCTGTTTGTTATAAACTCTGTCCCCCCAGAGTCCTAAAGAATCTTTGTCAGCAGGTCACATTCCAGACACCCCACAGCCTCTCGAGTCCCATCTACCCACTTCCCTCCTGAGTCACTGAGGCACCCACCTCACCAGCTTTACATGGAGAACACAGTGTGGGAAGGAACAGTCCTTCAACCAGGTCAGCACTTCAGAGATTCTCCTCCCCTCACAGATGTTACCAGATGCCAGATGGATCCATTCCCTGCTCATCCGTAATCCTTACTCAAGCTTTTCCCTCCCAGGTTACCACTCTCTTCACTATGATGTCACAATCTATACTAAGACCCCACAGGGACAGCAGTGGTGCACAATCCAGGGTCTGGTGGGTCAGAAGACTTTTCTTTCCTATGACAGTAGCAGTGCAGAGGCCAAATCCATGGATGTCCTCAGAGGGAAGGTGAAGTGCAGCTCAACCTGGGAAGACAAATCAGAAACGCTGCAGTGTTTGGGCAACATGTTCAAGTGGGAGCTGCTTGAGCTGAAACCAGAGAACTGTCCATTCACAGGGAAGTCAGAATACTCACAGGAAAAAAGAGAGCGGGATGGCTTCAGGGATATGTATCCTATTCATGGGGTGAGAAAACAATTGGATGTTGCTCCGTACAAAAAGTCCAGCAGTAAGTCTGGATGTGGAGGAAGAACAGGGCCAGATGAGGAGCTCAGAGAAGGTGGATACTGGGTGGGGGCCAAGGATTTGTCCAGAGCTGAGGCTGTTCTCTTTCCATGGGGCAGCTACCCTCATGCTCTGGGCCATCATTACCAGTCACCAGAAAGCTGCTGGACACTTCACTGGGCCCTGAGAGTTTGAGTTCAAGGGGCACACTTTGCTCTGTGTAAACTTGAACCAAAAAAAGAAGACAGAGGTCCGCCCTGGATGAACGTGCATGAATGAGAAGTGGAAGAATAACAAAGAGCTGAGCCTCCTCTTATACCGGACATCAGTGGAGGATGGTGGGACTTGATGAAAAGCGTTCATGGAGCGCTGGAAGGAATGTTGGGAGACCAGAAGTGACTGGGAAGTGGAGGAGGAAGAGGTGTCTCCCTTGTGTGTGTCTTTGTGCATGTGTGTAAATACTCCACCTAAAATGATCTGGAATGGTTTCTTCCTGGGGAACAGTGCCAAGCGTATTCTTCTGGGCTTTTCCTTTCTCCCCTCCTACCATCTCTTCCTCACAGCACACACCTGCCAACCACCCAAACTGGATTTTTTTCTGACCTCCACGCTGTAGGCATCATTCTCTTGTCAGATGTTCCCTGGGAATCACGTTCCTTTTTCATCTCACTTGGCCTCTTACTTCAAATCTATCAAAATCACCTCACACACAAGCTCCTGAGACCATTGCCTACCAATTTGACCTGTGGTTACTTTCTGTTCTGCCACCAGGAAAGGTTGGTTATGTTGTTACCCTGGCTAATCCATGGCTATGTGTGTCCTTAACCCCAGGGACCTCTTTTTCCTTCTCAATCTACCTCAGGACCTGTCCCTGTGGCTGCCACAGAGCACAGCAGTGGAAGCTGTCTGTCCTTATGGGTTAGCTGAAGTAGCTGGAGCTGAGAAGGCAGCTCCTGGGATTTGGGGTCTGGATAAATGCGGACTCTCTCACGTTTCCACTCCAGGACCAACCACCACACCACTCAGTGCCAAGGTCAATGAGCTTAGCCCCGAGAGCTTGCTGTGGTTCCTGACCTCCACTGTCCCACTTGGCATCGAAGCAGGATTCTTCTGGTAGCAGGTGCACAAACAGAACTGGGAGGTATGCAGGAGAGGAAGGAGTACCAGGGGAAGGTCAGTGCCTAGAGTCTCAGTCCTTCACTGCATTTTGAAATGGAACAGGAGAGTGAGAACTTAGGTTACATGGTAGCAATCACTCAGCAAGCTTAGCCCTGACTGGGGAGGGGGAGAGTAGACACCTGGCACTCACCAGCCAGAGGTAGAGTGTCGATTCCAACATCAGGCCTGCTGTGTTCTACAGGGTTTTAGCAAGACAAACGCTGGT
This sequence comes from Dinomys branickii, assembly GCA_004027595.1. Taxonomy (NCBI): domain Eukaryota; kingdom Metazoa; phylum Chordata; class Mammalia; order Rodentia; family Dinomyidae; genus Dinomys; species Dinomys branickii. The sequence goes on along the minus strand of PVLD010031314.1, from coordinate 5,430 downwards.
TCCAACCGGATTCCTTTTTTGGAGGGACCAGTGATACAAGGCATGGACAGGAAAGGAACATGAAGAGGAGCTATGTCTCTGGGTGACATCATCATGGGGGCTTTACTTCAGGTAAAAAGAAGAATGAAGACTCATCCCATAGGTTCCTCGTAGTGAACCTGTGGCACTCCTGCCCCTGCCCCTTGTGTGTTATCTTTGAAAGATCTGAGAGGTTCACCTTTACTGCCACAGAGGAAGAGGAATGGGGCCTGGGCCAGACAAGCCTTTCCCAAATCTGCTCACAGGATGCAGGTCAGGGCTGCATTCCCACAGGAAGACGCTTCGTTCCCTCAGTCAAGGTAGAAAGCTAAACACAGGGTCTGTCCAGAATGAGCTGAGAAGGCTAGTTCTCTGGGAACTCATGGGAATGCAGACTCTTCTGAGACCTTTCCTCTGGCAGACTCCAGCTACTGAGCCAGCCGCGCCTTCCCTGCCTGCAGCAGAGTTACATCCAGAGCCAGTAGGGACCCAGGTCAATCAAGTGTCCATCCTCCCACATGCGGAGACATGGAACGGGTGGGGTGGGGTGGCGCTGAGGCACTGCACTGGGAGATTTTGCTTGTGATTCCCGGGTGAAGAAAGCATAGGAGGAGGGTGTCTGAACCCCCCTCCAGCCACAGGAACTAGACCTGGGTTCCCACATGAAGACTATTACACCTCTCCAAGTCCCCTTGCCCCTTCCTTCAGTGAGACAGGGAAGAAGCCTGTGGTCAGGGAGCACATCCCACGATGACAGCTTCAGCCCTGTGTCATTCCAGTATTCTTCAGGGCACAGGGGTAACGCTGGGATGCAGAGGAGGAGAAGGCTGATGCAGGCTCCTGGGGGAAGGGAGTGAGAGGTGGGGAGGGACATGTATGACCTTAATGAAGGCAGATGTCAGGTCAGAAACTGTGGACAGATGCGACAGCAGAATTGTCCTCAAGTGTCCTCAGACTCTTGGAGGAACATTTCCTTCCTTTCCAAAGGTGGAAGATGCCCTGGAGAAGCTCCTGAATGTGTGATCAACAGAAATACATTTCCCGAATTGTCCTCTGCTAGAACACCACCTGCTGTCTATTCTTGGCTCCATAAATCATTTAGACTTGAGCTCTCCCGGCCTGTCTCTCCTCAGCTGCTTCAGATGAAGGGAGGAATCAGCAGCCCTCCCACTTATTCCCTTCAACCCTATCGTGAGCCCAAAACCGAGGGCTGCGTGAGTTGGACTCTGCTGTGGCAGTTTTATCTCTCCTGACCAATGGCAGCCCATTCCTCTGCTGCTTCAGTGCCTTTCAGTGCTCCTTGGCATCTCAGGTCCAGTATTTCCAGAAAGTCACTGGCACTTGAACATGTCATGCCCATTGTGGAATTTTGGTGATTAGCACCATGCACCTGTTCTTAGTATGTTAAGCCAGTTCATCTCAGTGTTAAACAAGGTTGTTTTACACTTAGGTTTCACACTAAGAAGTTGCAGCAAGAAGTCTGAACACAGAGAATATCTCTCTTCTGCTTTGGTGCCCTGTGGTCAAATGCTCCTTTGAACAAAAACACAATGGTATTGTTAGAAGGGTGCTGCCACTAAAATATATTCAGCATCACACATTCAGGGATTCTTTGTATGGTGTCTATATGTAAAAACAACTTATTTTTCTTCTCTCTTTCAATAGCTTATTATCTTCTGACATTTAAATAAAGATCTTTATTTGGAAACAAACATCTTCATTAATCTAGAATTTTGTTTTATGATCCATGTGTTGCGTATTTTCATGTCTCTGCCTGGCTGCTTCATATCTGGTAAAACATCATTTCTAGGTGTGTATGTGAGGATCTTGCAAGAAGACACATTTGAATGGCTAGACTGAGAGAAGATTGCCCTCCCCAGTGTAGAGAAAAATCGTATCCTTCCCAGGCCTTGATAGAACAAAAAGATGGGAAAGGGAAATTCAGCCTGCTTGAGCAAAGACATGCATTTGCTCCATTCCTCACCTGTGAAATTGAAAATCCCTGAACACAGTGTGGGAAGGGGATGGCTGAGCCTTTGATGCTGCCCTGCTTCATCACCAACATGGCAAAGACAACTGAGACAGGGAAACCGCAGATGAAGAGAAAGACTCTCCTTGTATGCATCCCACCTCCCTCCCTCAAAACAAAAAAGGAGAAGACCAAGGTTTTGGGGTGTGTGACACTGCACTCCTAAGAGGGTGGGAGGGAAGGGGGTCAGACTTTTACTGATCTCTAAGGTACTGAGTCCCAAATGGCAATGATCCCAGGTCACAGAGGTAAGTGGGTGGCATTAGGGGTTTGGCATAGGCACAATCATCTGTGGTGCATGGACTGACACACAGGTGGGGCCCTTTGGGCCACTTCAGGTACAAATGACCCTGTTACATCCACTGAGAGCACTGCAGGGGTTGGTGCTGTGACATTCCACATCCCCACTAGGGCAGGAGGTGAGGCGATAACACAGACACAACATTACCAAGGTGATCATAGACACAAGCCTTGTAGTCACAACACCTACCTGACACAGACTCCAGGAGAAACAGGGCCAGACTGCTGAGGGCCATGTGCAGGGGACTTTGGGTCCTGCCCTACCCTCCCATTGGGAAGTACCCATGACACCCACCCACAACACAGGACAAGTTCAGCAAATGTCTGCTGTTCCATGGAAACAGAATCCATGGGTTCACACAGTGTGTGTTTCACAAGAATCTTCCCACTATCTGGTACAGGCAGGTTTACCTCCAAAGCAAGAATGACACAAAGAAGTAGGACACGTCCTACAAGCAACAGAAAAAGATGCAGCATCTGTGTAACCCTCATCAGGGAGCCTGGGCTGTGCAATAGAAAATGAACCAGTGCTGAGCAAGCCACAAGCTCCATATGCATGTTTCCTTCACAGCCCAGATGGTTCCTTCCTGGCCCTGGTCTGACGTGGCAGCTCACTGCATACAAACAGTTCAGAAGCATGACCACCGTGACCATCAGGTGTCTGTTGCTGTGACAAAATATCTGGGAAAACTACGTTGAAATAGAAAAGGTTTATTTTTGCTCACAGTTTCAGAGCTTGCAGTCTATGATAAGCTAGTTCCACTGTTTTAGGCCTAAGGTGAGGTAGAAACATGATGGGGAGAGCACAGCTATGCGTCTCACTGTGGCCAGTAAGCAGACAGAGTGAGAGAGACAGGCAGAGGTAGAGGCAGTGGCAGAGGCAGAAGCAGAGGCCTAGGGGCAGAGAGGGTGAGAGATTCAAAGAAGAAAGAAGGTCTCCAGGGAGAGTCTTCTGGGATAGAATTGCGGCTGAAGACAGCTGTACCCCACGCAATTGGCTCCAGGAGCTGATGAGTCTCCATCCATATGCCCCCACCCCCCACCCCCATCATAAAGCATTTGTGGCAGCTGGGGATAAACTTGTTTAGGGAAGCACTGGACCCATTTTGTCCAATCACTTTGTGGCTCCGCAGTCATGAACCACTGACAATGAGAGGGGGTGCCTTGTGTCTGGTCCATTCACTTCTCTGGCTTCAAGGGAATGAACCACTCACAATGAGACGGGGCCCTGTGTCTGGTGCATTCACTTCTCTGGCTCTGTGGGAAGGCACCACTGACAATGGGAGGAGGGGCCCTGTGTCTGGTCCATTCCCTTCTCCGGCTCCGCGGGAATGAACCACTGAGAATGAGAGAGGGGCCCTGTGTCTGGTCCTTGGTCACCTTCCTGCACTGCAGGTCTCTGCATGGGGTAAAAACAGATTACAGACAAGGAGTGGCAAACCAAGGATCCAGCATCTTCTCCTGTACATCGGCGACCATTTCCCTCATGGCCACACAGGCTGAAAAGGCAGTGTGCAGTTCTGTACATGGTCCTGACCTGGAGGTTGGGTGCTGGCCTGCGTGGACACCAGATGGAGGAGACCAAGGTGGGAATGTCCAAAAGAAAGAGAAACAAGAAAGTGAACAGCATGCCAGACAATGGACCGGTGCAAAATTACAGAAAAGAAATCAGGACTTGTTCAGTATATTGATATTGCTCCAACCTCCGACTGGGATGACCGGGGAAAGCCCTGAGTTCCCAAACCTGGAGTCCCCGAAGACTTCCTCTGGCCAGGTGATCCCTCAGATCAGTTTGTTTTTCATCTCACCTGGTCGCTTTCCTGCAATCTTTCAAAACTGCCTCACCGGTCAGCTCCTGAGACCATTCCCTACCTCTCACACCAGGGTTACTTGCTCTTCTGCCTCCAGCAAGAAAAGGTTGGTTACATGGCTACCCTGGCTGCTCAGTGCCTACATATGTGCTTAGCCCCATGGGCCTCCTTCTCCTGGTCTTCTCACCTCAGGCCCTGTCACAGCGGTTGCGTCAGAGCAGAGGGTCCACGTTCTTTGCACTGCTGGGTTAGCTGAGATAGCTGGAGCTGAGGAGGCAGCGCCTGGATTTGGGATCTGGACAAAGGCTGCCTCTCTCCCGTTTCCATTCTAGCACCAGCCACCACCCCAGCTGTAGCAGGACCCACTTCCAAGGCCACCATGCTGAGCCCGTGCCCCCTGCTGCTGATCTCAAAGCCCAGAAATGAGCATGGGGCTCTTCCAGACTTCCTCCTGCTGGCTATTCTCCCTCCGCTGGCAACAGCAGCTGTTCCCTCACAGGCTACCCACCAATTCTTAGAGCTCTCTTCTCCTCTCAACAAGTACCCGCTGGCGTGCAGTGAATAATCTTCCTAGGAAATGTTACCTCTTCAGATTTCTGTGTGGCTTGAGTCTCCTGACTGAAATGCTATCAACACACCCTCCAGATCACCAACTCAGTTGTATCACCGTGCTGAGGCCAGGGAGCAACTTACCATGCAAATGCAAATGCCAGTCCCTCAACTAGAGTCCATCGTCTTCTCTCAAACTGGCTCAGCAGATATGCTCTAATATTCTCAGATTGTTTTAACATAGCAAAGTTGAGATCATCCAATCAGATAAAAATTATATCCTCTGCGGATGTAGCTCAGAGGCACAGCACCTGCCTGGTAAGTGCAAGGCCCTGAGTTCACTCCGGGCACACACACAAAATAAATAAATAAATAAAATTGAAAATTTCCTGTCTATGTCAAACATCAGTGACTCTGAGGCCTGATCAATTAGGTCTGTCTTGGAGATGTCCGAACGGATCATGAAACCTGATTCAATCATCTCTCTGGGACTCATAGCAAACCAACTGGGTTAATCTTTGCAAAGTCTTTCCTCAAATAGGGGCAGTTTTTTCCCACTAGTGCACACTGGCAATACTTGGAGTGTTGGTTTTTATCTCTAGTGAGAGGTCCTGAGAACGAGGTTTCCGTGGATTAAAAAAGGAAAGTAGAAGAGATAAGAAGGACAAGAGAACCAAAGTGTGGGATCGGGGGCCCACGGTCCCCGGGCTGCAGCAGCCTCCC
>PVLD010031313.1:0-15856 GCA_004027595.1 Dinomys branickii | reverse complement strand
CAGAGCCACTGGACTGTGCACAGGGACCTCTAGGAAATGTGAGCTGAAATCACCTTTCCTTCTTCAAGGTTGTGGGTGTCAGACACTGTGTCTCAGGGAAGGGAAAGGACCTGGTGAACCTTCAAGACTGGCTTGTTGATTTTTCACAGGCTACCTCTTATTGTGTGCAGTGATACAATTAAAACACTTAAGTAAGTGATTTTGTGTGATCATCAATTTATAAAGATTTTCTGCTTAATTTGGCCAGGACAAATGTATGTAAGATGAAATGACTCCACTGCAAACTCGGCTGACGCTGACAAAGTGGAGTGTTCTCACCCTGGTGTGCTTTTTGTTCAAGATAAAACCTTCATTGTCTTCATCTTCTGCTCGTCCGATTTCTTGTTTACAGGACTCATTTTCTCAGTTGTTCATTAAATTTCTAGAGTTTTATGTTTTCATGGTTATCACAATGCTTGCATGATTTTTATGATGAATTACTTTATACTTTAGAATAGTACTTTTCACAACTGAATACATGGCTACTTGAAAACATGGTAGAATACTTAGCTAGTTAGTAATGCATCATTACTTATATATCTTGTTGGCTTCCTTGATCATTATAGCATTATATACTTATACATAAAATTATAGCAATTTGTTGTAATGAATGTCCATATGGTTACCGTTTATTGTCATAGATGTAGGCCTTGCTAAGATTTGAGGTCTTTTCTAGTTTTAAAATATTCTGCACTTACAATGAGTGGGTTGGAAAGAGAGACTATCCATCTCCTAGAAGACATTTCCTTAAGCCTTTTTAAAATTCCTTTAAAAAACCTATTCTTTCAAAAATCATACCTCTCACAATGCAAACCAAATTGCAATAGTCTCTGGAAGCTCTCTGAAGTTGTTAAGCCACTACGTGAGCAGAAGTGTGATTTTGGAGAGTCAGAGAAAGTTGTATTTGACATAACCTAAATTCACTTAAAGATACTCTGAGTGGATAGCTGAAATTAACTGGCAGTTGAAATTGAAAAAAAAAAAAGGACATTGACTTTGAGCTAAGTTACTGAAGAATCTAATTCACACTTTTTCTATCCAGTGCACAAATTTCGCCCCAAATTGAAGGATTCCAGTGAATTTGTAATACTCTTGCATAAGGCACTGAAATATAGACAATAGATCAGTTGTGCTTGGTTTCTTTCAGATATGCATCTTGAAGAAGGCAAGCATGATTGCAGGTGTACCAAACACTGTTAGGAACAATCCCATGAGCCTCAATTCATTTCAGAGATTTTGAATATTTATATAGAAATCTCATCTCGGAGTCCCTGCTTACATTGCTTCCAAAAGCTGTTTATAAAAGAACAATGTACTTCAGAGAAATCCTGAGATTATATGGGCAAAGGCACAGACCCAGCTACCTGTGCACAATGTGGTATTTCTAATTTACTAGCCGTGCTTGTCGTGTAAGTATACAGACAAGGGAAACATGAAAACTTATTTTAGGAATATTGAAATATTATTTCTATAAATATTTAGAACACTCTACAAATATTTTCTAAACATTCTTTTTCATCATAATGCAGTGAAAACCTAAACTTTCTCCAAGATAATTAGCGTGTTCAAGTTACAATTACAGGACACCTAAAAATATGCAACAGTAAACCATAAATATGTATTACATAGGAACAACATTTTATTTTGGAAATTTATATTTCACATAGCTACAAAATGTTGAGGTAAGCAAACAATATGAAGAATTTATGTTCTCTTTGAGCATAGTATGATATAATCTTTTTATGATTGCTTTAAAACTCATGGCTTGATTATTTAATCCCAGCAAAAGAAGTGTGGACACATTAACCAGAATTCAATTAAAATTTTATGAAGTACATCTTATTTATAAAACAACTGGACTAATTTTTTAGTATATGAGTAATAATTTTTACCAGGGGAAGTAAGATTTTTGTCTTGATGATGAATTCTAAGTCTACTGCCTTGACTTAGAATGTTTATGTACAGATCTCTTCAGATTTTCTGTCAAACACATACATAAATCTCTAGACTGCAAAACTAGCTTTTGTACATAAGGTACTATCTGGCAACTACATACTCCAATTAATCGAGGTCATTTAAATACATTTTACATGAAGCACCTAAAGCTTCACGTGCCGTTTTGTGTATTTATCAAATTACTAATCAATATGCTACACCACAGTTACCACAGGATCTTAGTTACCAGAGAATGCGACTTGAATTAAAATTGTCCAAACTGTCATCTGCATAAACAGAGTTAGGGTAAGCCATTATGTTTCACAGTACAGAACAATGGAATGTGCTCTGAATGGGAAGGCTCACCGTCAGTATTTTACTTAAAATGCTTTGTTCTAAACTTTAACAAACCTTGTATTAAACTGGTTTCGATTTCACTTTCTTTCTCCAGCATATTACCCCATTCTATTCGTAAAGTAATTTATTCCGTCCTCTGTGGAGAGCCGGGATCTTATTTGCCAGCATATTTATCTTTCCTGCCACTGCACTGTCATTCATCTGCAATCTCCACAGAGGACCAGACCTGTGCAGAATTGCAATTAGGATTGATTCAACTAAATCCAGGCCACAGAACTGATGCTGACAGGGTGACCTCATGAGAATTTAAGATGCTAGGTTAGAAAACAGAGACAGAGAAAGAGAGAGAAGGAAGGAGAGAGGGGGGCAAGGAGTGAGTTTAGACCTACAATTCATTAGATCCTACGTATACTGTACTTATAATTTGGGGGTGTTGTGTTGTTTTGTTTTTGTACTGGGAATCGAACTCTGGACCTTGCGCTTGCCAGGCAGGCACTTATGCCACTGAGCTATATCCCCAGCCCCTGTACTTACAATTTGGAACAGAGTAGGTGATTTTATTGATTTTTAGCATCACAATGAAAAGCTAAACATCTTTTGAGAAATTTTGGACACCTAAAACAGAAATTCTGTGCAAATCTCTAGGTTGATGTTTAAACAGCAGTCTGTAAAGAACAGAAACTTAGCTTTCACTGAGATTGTATACCATAAGCATTCCCTTCCATCTGTGCAGAAGGAAACAGAATGCCAAGCAACACATAAAGTTGCTTTGCTTCCCTGTCCTTGTGACAGGTCCTCAGCAGTTCCAGCATCATCACCCCAAGAGCATCACCTGTGTGTGGGTTAGACGGCCTCATAGAATTTTCTAAATAATTCTTGGTTCTGTGGGACAGTTTGGTAGTTTATAAAAGCAGTAGTTGAAGCACAGGCATTAACCTAAGAATTTCTCTGACCTGTCCTGTGTAACATGTCATATCAATTCTGAACTTGTGCACTTTACATTAGGGTTCATTTTATAGATAACCTGTCCTCCTCATTGACACACGGTGCGAAGGAGGAAGGTTTGCTGCTGGGGAAAGAGTCAAACTTGCTCTGGGATGTAAACAGGAAATTGCAAGAGGATAATAACACAAGCTGAGTAATCTTCGCTGAGTGGATTTTCTTTACGTTTTTCTTTCAGGAAACAGAATTTTGCTCTCCCAAAGGGATAATGTTGGACGGGTAAAAACAATTTGATTTAATCTAATAATGGAAATGAGAACATCACGGAAAGCAAAATTCAATATAGGAAAATCAAACAGTGCAAAGGGGAGGATTATGTAGTTTGGTGAATAGAATGGGGGATGAGGTGTCAAAACCCTTTTATTCCTTTTTCTGCTTAACTAAGTCATTTCATGAAAAAATACTACTCCACTCCCACAGTGCAGTGAAAGTCTGACAAAACGTAGCATCGTGAGCTTTAAGATTTTAAGTTTTTAAGGTGCACATCAATTAATTTTGTAAGGGAAAGAATGGATTATATTCTGCCCTCAGAAAGACTTCATTTTCTCCCTGTAGTGAAAGAAATTGTAATAAGCCATCCATCCTTCCTTTCCATCCTAGGTAAACAGAACCACTCGAAAGGCAGGTGACACTTACAAGAAATTTTCAGGGCTGGGGATATAGCTCAGTGGAATAAGCGCTTGCCTAGCAAGCGCAGGGTCCTGAGTTCGATCCCCAGTACCGCAAAAAAAAAAAAAAAAAAAAAAGAAAAGAAAAGAAAGAAATTTTCAGTATTGTCCACGAGAATACGAGAAACACGCAGAATTTCATCAGCTTCCACTGAAATGTTTTCCACATGGGTTTGCTATAATTATAATTTTCAGATGTTTAAGGAAAGATTCTACTATGTAATATTATATATGTAGAATTCAAAACAGCATAATACATGTAAGTATTCTTTGGAAAATAAAGAGTTAGATTTTCCTATGAGAATTATTGCTATACTTATTAGTTGAAAATGATACTACTTAGTATTGTACTGCCTTGCACATTTTCTCAACCTGCACCAGAAAACTTGACTACAAAATAGGTGAAAATTTTTTGTTCAAATTTTTGTCCAAATTTTTGCTGTCTTTATATGTGAAGTAAGGAGAAGATAAGGAAAATATAACATAAAGATATAAGGATTGAATTCATAAAAACAATTTAAAAGGTAACTGTGTCCCTACTTAGGAAAAAAAAATATTTCCTGCTTCTGTTCACAATAATATGCTGATGTGGGGCTACATTTTATAAGGAATTCCTGTTGCCAGCCAGGCAGAATGACAGGTGGTATATTCTTGACTGTCACATTGGGGAGCTTTTAATTAATCTTATTAGTAAAAACACCAATAAGAGTGATGAGATCCCTTTGTCCCACCAGTGGCACAAGCCACTCAATGGCACGGTCATACATGCGATACTGGTGGCTCAAGCTAGAAGGAAAATGTTAAAGTGCTCTTGTAAGGTATTCAGAAAATTCCACTGGAAATAAGATAATAGTTAAGGTGTCACAATCATGTAGTTAATGTGATTAGCACAAGAAAACGTAAAGATGTTGCATAAAATATGTGGCAGTAACATTACGGCACAAAATTTGATTCATAGTTTTGGAAGATACAAGATGTTTTATAACCATGAGCTAACTTAGTTACTTGGTAACTTGTGGAGGTAAATGAATTGAATTAATCAAATATCGGCATATACTCTTGAATATTTTCTTTTTTATTTAAGAGAGAATATGATGGCTGGGGTATAGCTCTGTGCAATTACTGTTATTTTCCTGTTTTTTTAGATAAATACTCTTTTACATTTTTTCCATAAAATAAAAAATCGTGTATATAAAATTGCCTTACATGAAAGACTGATAGAAATGAAATCTCCCACAACCACATTTGAAATCAGTGTGGATATTCCTTTAAAAAACCAAAAACAGAAATAGCACTTAATCCAGCTATATCTCTCCTGCATGTATTCCTAAAAGAATTAATGACAGCATATCATACTTATACATGCAAACTCATGTTAATAGTGGCACAGTTCACAATAGTTACCTTGTGCAAGCAGGTTTGATACCTATTAATAGATAAATGATACAGAAAATGTGATATATACATATGAACACTATTTTACCATCAAGAAAAATGAAATCATGTCATTTGCAGTAAAATGACTAGAACTACAGATCATTATGTTCAGCAAATAATTAAGATTCAATAGAGCTTTGTTCCTCTGATATGAGAAACCAAATTTAATAATAATTAATAATAGTAATAAATGAAGAGATAACAGGAAACTAGAAAGTAGACTTTTAGGAAAGGAAAGAGGGATTAGCAAGGAGAGGACAGAGAAAGGGGTGTAATGCGACTCAAAATGGTCAAGCTACGCTGAATCCACGTGCCAGGTTCCCAAAACAAACCTCACTATTCTGTACTGCTAACATGCTCTAATTAAGAAGGAAAGAGATAGAAAGAAAGAAAGGGGGGAAAAAAAGCAATGCAAGACTAGGCAAAACGTTAAATTAATTTTCAGGAAAGCAGAGGAATTATCTCAATTTGATAAAAAATATGTGCCTAAATCTGGAGTTAATGTCATCTCGATGATGAATGAGTCATTAGTCCTTAAAATAGGGAAAGAGGCAAGCATTTCTGCTTTCACTGTTCAGAGCCCTGAAAGTTCCAATGAGTTCCAAAAGTAACACACACAAAAAAAAACATTCTCACAGGGAAAAAATAAACCTACTGTACTTGAAGAGGATATAATTGTCTACATAGATAATTCCAAGGTGTTTTCAAGAAAAATCTCCTAGGGCAGGGGAAGTAGCTCAGTGGCACAAATGCCTGCCTAGTCATTGCAAGGTCATGAGTTTGATTCCCAGCACCTAAAACAAAAAAGAAAAAAAGAAAAGAAAAAGAAAAAGAAAAAACTCTCCTAGATAAGTGAGGTCAGAAATATCACAGTGTCAACATGCAAAACTCAAGTGCATTTCTGTGTATAAACGAGGAATATGTAGAAACTGAATCAAAGTAGTAATACCGTTTAAAAGTTTTCCCTAGATATAAATTATTAAAAGTCTCAGAGAAACACAATCTAGAGGGGATAGATGATCGATAGATGGACAGGTAGATAGATAGATAGATAGATAGATAGATAGATAGATAGATTGTAGAGAGACAATGAGAAAAATGAAGAGGTACAAGTTTAATTCAAACTGAGTTCAGACCACTGAAACCCAAAAAGAATATTGGTGTAAATTCAACTCCAAGACCGAAGGTCGGCCTACAATAGGTCACCTGCAAGTCTAAATCCCAGAGTTCAGCGGCCATGCTGAAGCTCTAGTGTTGGAGAGCAGAAAAAAACATATCTGAGCTGAACAACACTAAACACATCTGCCTTTCTTCTCACTTTTTATTCTATTTCATCCTGCCAATTTCATGGCTGATAGGGATGAAATCAATCTTCATGCATTCTGTTAAATCACAAGTCAATCTTGACTGGAAACACCATTCAGGACAATGTAGAAATAATGTATTACCAGCTATCTGGTCATCCCTTAGCCCAGTCAAATCACCCCATGAATTTAACTCCCACAGGAATAACTTTAACAAAAGATGTAGAGGATCTTTAAGTATAAATTACAAGGTACTGATGAAATAAATCAAACATCTAAATATAGAAACAAAAACTCTGCCAAAAGGCTCCTAGGATTAATTAACACATTTAGTACCATTGCTCAATGCAAAGTCAACAATCAAAAACTAACAGCATTCCTATACAAAAACAATAAAAAACACTGAGAGAGGCTGGGTGTGGTGGCACAGACCTGTACTCTCGGCACTCAGGAGGATGAAGCAGGAGGATTACCGCAAGTGCAAAACCAGCCTGAGCTACAAAGTGAGCTAAAGGCCAGCCTGAACTGCATAGTGAGATCCTGTCTCTAAAAGACCAAAAAAAGAAAAGAAAAAAAAAACACTGAGAGAGAAATAAAGGAAAACACACCTTTTCACAATAGCATCCAAAAAATTGAAATACTAAGGAATCAATCTAACAAAAGAAGTAAAAGATCTCTACAGTGAAAACTACAGTACTCTGAAAATAGAGATTGAAGAGGATTTCAGAAAATGGAAAAATATTCCTTGCTCATGGATGGGAAGAACCAACATTGTGAAAATCACCATACTCCCCAAATTGTACAATTCCATTTAAAATACCATTAGTATATCTTACACATCTAGAAAAAATCTTCCTAAAATTCATCTAGAGCCAGAAGAGACCCAGAATAGCAAAATCAATACTGGACAACACAGACAAGTCAGGTGGTATCACAATCCCTGACATGAAATTATACTACAATGGCACTTTGATAAAATCAATGAGGTATTGGCAAAATACAGACCTGAGGATCAATGGAACAGATGGGAAGATGCAGCAACAACCACAAACACACTCAGTCACCTGATCTTTGACAAAGGAGCCAAACAAGTTCACTTGAAGAAAGACATCCTCCTTAATAAATGGTGCTGGAAAAACTGGCTCACCATGTGCCAAAGACTGAAATCTGACCCATGTCTATCATCATGTACCAAACTGAAGTCAAAATGAATCACAGATCAAATATTGAAAGAGAAACACTAAATCTATTGGAAGAGAAAGTAGGTAAAAATCATAGAGGCAGACAGAGAGTTCATGAATAAAAATCAAACTGCACAAGAAATACTTCAAAAATCAACAACTGGGATCTCATCTTATTGAAAAGATTTTGTACGTCAAAAGAAATCACCAGTAGAGTAAAAAGAAAACACAAAAATACAGAAAAAATTTAGCCAACTGCCTCATGGATGAAGGACTTCTATTTACGGTACTGGGGATCGAACTCAGGACCCTGCGCTTGCTAGGCAAGCACTTATTCCACTGAGCTATATCCCCAGCCCAAGGACTTCTATTTAGAACATATAAAGAATTTTTTAAAAATCAGCCCCCCCACAATTCAAAGACCCAGTGACTCTCATCAAGAAATCAACAAATAACAAATGCTGGTGAGGCTGTAGGAAAAAAGGAACCCTTCTCCACCAATGGTGCGAGTGTAAACTGGTACACCTACTGTGGATATCAGTCTGGAGATTCCCCAGTAAATGAGGAACAGAGGTCTCATTCAACCCAACTATTTCTCTTTAGGATATTTTCCCAGAAGAGTTACAAACATCATACCACAGTCACATATGTGCACCTATGTTTATAGCAGTGCAATTTGTAATATCTAAATCATGGAAGCAACAAAAATGCCCATCAGCTGAGGAGTGGATAAAAAAATGGAACATTTTTGTATAATTGAATATTACTGAACTATAAAGAAAGATAATCTTGACGCCTTTATAGGCAAATGCATGCAACTAGAGACCACACTCATAAGTGAAATAAATCAGATCCTCATCTGTAAACACCATATTGTCTCACTAGTGTAAGAACCTGAAAGAATAAATAAAATCTAAAAGGTACAATAGATATTGTGAAAGGGAAAATAATTGGTCAAAAGGAAAGAATAAAGGGGATAAGGGAATAGATAAAAAAAGAAAGAAAAAAATATTATATGTGTATACACAAGATAGCTAAAATAATTGTACTACTAATTATTATTGCTGTATTGAAAGGAACAGTTAATGTTTAATTATTTGATCAATCTTACATGCCAATACTTGTTTATCTGAGCTACCAATTTGGAGATAGTGACACGTAACACAAGAACCATCGTTAATTTCCTATCAACTTGTCTGAGATTCCTTATTGTCTTTTTTGTTTTTGTGTTGTTTTGTTTATGCCTGTGTGTTTGTTAATATGTTTTTGTTCCTTTGTCTTTAAAATAATAAAATAGAGAAACATATGATTATAGATTGGAGGACTCAAGTGTAAAGATGCCATTTTACCCCTAATTAATGTTAGTCCTAACCAATTTCTACCAGAATCCTATCAAAATTTTTGTAGATACCAGTAAGCTTATTCTTAAATTTATCAAGCCATCCACTAAAATGATCTCAACAATAAGGAATAAAAGGGAAGAATCACTGTACATTAAGCATAATATAAAGCCAAAGCAATCAAAATATTATGGTGAGAAGGTGAGATGCATAGATCGCTGGAATAGCCTAGAAATAAACCCCAGAGGTATGCACAAGTGATTTTTGACAAAGTTGCAAAAGCAATTCAATGGAGAAAAGATAGCTTATTCAACAAGTGTTGCCACAAAAGGTATGGCAAATGTATGAATATTGACCTAAAGCTAAAAGTTTATGCAAAGGTTAACTTAGAATGGTCCGTATATAAAGTGTGAAATTATAAAACCTTTAGAAAAAAATATCAGAAAATCCGGTGGGCATGTAGGCATGATACTAAAAGTATAATCCATTACATTTGAAAAATGGTCATTTACATCTCATCAAACATTTTAGAAGCTCTTACTCTGTTAAATCTTATGCGAAGAGGATAAGACAACAAGCTAAGGAAAGAGGGAAAAGTATCTGCAAACCAAATACCTAATAACTGGCAATATCCAAACTATAGGAGGGATTTGAAAACTCAATAACAAAACAACAAACAAAAAAAGCTACCAGGAAAATAGATAACATTGAACAGGCAGCTTACAGGGAATGATATACAGATGAAAAATAAGCACACAAAAAGATATTCAACACTAGGAAAATTCTATTAAAGTCACAGTGACAAACTTCTACGCACCGGGCAGAACGATGACAATTAAAAATAGTGAAAAAAATATTGGCAAAGGGCTCAGAGAAACTAGACCATACTTACATTGCTCATGGGAATGAAAAATGGTACAGTCTCTCCAGAAAAATATTCTTACAGTTTTCAATTACTTCCAATTACTGTATAAAGCTGTACTCAGAAATGATCGCAAAGTTATAAAACTGTATGATCAATCCAAAACTTTTAAGTTCATAAAGCACTTGTATAACTGATACCATGATAGCCAAATAGTGGAAACAGCACAGATGCTCTTCCACATGTGAGTGGCTAAATATTATGCACTCCGCAATACAAAGCAACAAATTATCAATGCATTCAGCATGCAAACCTAAAAGAGTACAATGTCACATCCCTCATATAAGGTTATGAAATAAAAGAATTTCATGAATGGGGAACAGAATATCAGTGATCTAGATGAGACTACCCAGTAAATGGTAATATGCTGGGGGTTGGTAGGTGTGATTGTAAACCTTAAAAATTGTATATGGAATCCTTCTGTTGATGGAATGTTCATTGTCTTGACTTTCATAGCAGATACATGGATCTACAAATGTGAAAAACTATATAGAATCAAAAACATGTATTCAGATTCACAAAAGAATATAGGCATAACTATAAAAACCATAAAGTGATAAGTAGATTGTATCTATGTGAGGGTCTTGTGTGATGTTCTGAAATTTGCAAAATGCTTTCATCGTAGAGCACTGAGTAAAAGGAAATTACTGTTATTTCTATGTGAATTTACAGTGATCTAAATATAGCTTTCAATTAAAAAGAACTACTACATTAAAGGACAAAACTTATACATGAGATAGAAAAGCTCTATTTGTTTTTCAATTGTACTGTGATTTTTTCTTTCAGTTTTGTCCGTAGAAATATTTTGTGTCTGAACTAGAAAGATAATTCATGAATGGATAATTTTCACTGTAGAAAGCCATTTAAATCACCATACACAAGCAATTGCTGTGTAAGGTAAGAAAGTAAACAATAGTCACAATCATGTTAACTTGACCCACAACTGACACTGGTAAATTGCAGTTCTAATCAGCTATTGTTAAAACATATATATATTTCAATTTCTTTAATATTTCATGGGCACTATAAAACATTTCACCTAGGGAAAATCTTTCCTGAAAAAGTGTAGGAAAGACAGACGGTGTGAGCGGTTGCATCAAGCAGCAGGTTCTGACAAGTGCAAGTGCTGAGCTTTGTGCTAAGTGTATCAATGAGCCAGAGCGCTTGCTGAAAGCTGTGCAATCAATCTCACTTTGAAATGAACGGGTTATCTTGATGATAGTTTTGTTTGTATGCTTGGTACTCACCTGAATCCACAAGGATTATCCCTGATTCTTTTTTTCCCTTAGATAATCAAACATCTTGAGGAAACGGTTTTCAGAAATGAACTATTTATTTAATCTATCAACATCAAACTTCTAATTCATAGGAAGTGAAAACAAAAAATAAAAAAACTTTTCCTTTAACTTCAGTTAGGTTGAGTTCTATATAGGCAGAGCATCTACAGTCTGAACTCTTCAGGCATAAGTTATACCGCACATATAGCAAACATCACCTCTTTTCTCCCTTTTCGTAAACTCTCAGACCTTTCCAACTAAGACAGTACCAAGTCATCTACAATTTTTAGTTATCTGTGTCACTTTTGCACCCTTATCATTACATGAGTGTTGAGTAGACACGCAGGGAAATTCATATTCATGATGAAAGTTGTAATCTATATCTCTGGGGTGAGGTGGGCATAGAATATGTAAAGCCAATTAATTTATCGGACAGAAAGTCTCAGCGACAATTAAAGCAATCCCAGCTAACCTTTCAAAAAATGCACAACAACCATAGGTACAGATTTGTTTTGGTGTCACCAACTTCAACAAAGTGTACATGAGTATTAATAACTACACATGAGCTGGAGGAACATAGGGGATAATTTGAAATAGAAAATATTTTTAATTAACTAATGTAGAAGCACTAAAATCATAAGAAATATAACCACAGTATGAGTGGTTTAACATTTCATAGGAAGTCTTTTTATTTTTCCCCACTTTAGCTAATTGGGTCATTTCCACATGAATGAAATACATGCTAAATTATTTACAGATAATTACATGGCTGTGCTGTTGCTAAAATATTAAGACACACTCGTCCCACAGGAAATAAGCAACAGACACAGGCACATCATGAAATGAATAGCTGAGGGGTAATGAAGAGGAGTTATTAGAAAAGCCTATAGAACTAGAGATATTATTAAACTTTATTTTTCAGAATATTATAGGTACTTCTAAAATTTGTTTTTATTCTCTCAATTTTCAGAAATATTGGCTCAGGTATGAACCCCTTAAATATCCTTAATCTAAAAACTTGCATGAGAAATTGGACAAGAAATCTACTTTAATTAGATTTATAAGCAATGTCTCCCCCCCCCCCCCAGTGTGCTTGCTATCAACCATGACCGTGAAAGGCAGAGGAACATAATCTGTGAAGTTGCAGAAGTGAGCCAGCTTTTATTTAGTTTCTCATTACTAATATCTAAATAAATACCTCACTTGTCATTAGTGGACAATGAAACAGCATTTGCATCTAGACTAATTATAAATAATAATTTTAGGCACCGTGCTCAAGAGACACAGTGGACAAAAAGTTAAGTTTTGCATCACTTGCCTTATAATGTTTTAGCTAATGAATTTGCATGTGACTTAAGAAACACGAATCTCTTAAATATTCGGTTCTTATGGGGCAAAATGATATTATTTAAGTTACATATATACAATCTATTCTTCTTTATAATTTACTGCCAACTAATAATGATAAGTACGTTTGTGTCTTTTGACTTTACTGTATTCCTCCATTATTCAAGGGAGGCTATTGACTAGCTGGTCTAGTTAGCGTGTTTTTGGGATTAGCAACCTCTAACATGCATGAAAACACAACTAAACTGAGCTGTATATTGCTACCTAGATATTGTGTTCAGAAATATTCTTGTAATAAAAATAAAAGTAAAAACGAACCACAAACAGAGAGGAAAGAAAAGAGAGTTACAACTCTTAAGTACGTAGGAGAAATTGGGAGTCTACTGTGTGGGTTTTATGTCATTAGTTATTAACATGGGGATTTGGCATCAACAAAGAGGCTTTAGTAAATGTAGACCATGAAAAAGTTATGCAGGACTAGCATGAAGAAATGACACTATCGGTTATGAATAGATTTCTTGATGCTGTTTTAGAGGTGTCAACAAACATTGGAATGTGTTTGAAGCACTTCGGGCCCATACTTAGGTTCCTAGACTGTCAACTGTACCCCTTCTGTTTCTACTAGAAATTTAACTTAAATACATTCTTAATATATGATTATTTTTTAAAATATTTAATATGTATTTGAGCTGTCTGATATAATATATGAGAGAGAGGGGCCCTGGCAAGAGACAATGATTACTACAGGTGCGGACATGACTCTATCCACTTTCTTCCATAGTTACTTCATTTTGCGTATGTGATAGATCCATTTACAGTCTGTCATTTATCTTTCCTAGTGACTCCCAGATGCAGCCTAGCTAGCAGCCCAAATCCCAGGGCTGCAAATAAACTCCCTCCAAAAGTAAACTGCGTGTTGGCATTTTAGCCAGATATAACCACACAGTCTAGGGGCTGCCACTGCTGGAAGCTGCCACACATCCATTGAAAGCCACCTCTCTGGGCTGTATGGTCCAGGGAAGCTCACACACGTTGGATAGCTTATACTCCCAGGGCAAAATGATTTAAGGTCCAAATCTTATGACTAAGGGTATGGTCCATCGCTTTCACCTCTCAAAGAGAAGCTAGGAACTGTGATTCCTTCATGATTTCAAGGCAAAGTGCATAGAATTTGGTTTCTGTATGAATGTGCCCCATTCTGACATGGAGTTTTTTTCTGCGGTCTGGTATGTAGGAATCTTTCAACTAGTTTCTGGATTTCTCTAAAGGAGAATTTTGATGATTATACTGTTTACCTGTGGAAGGCGGAAAAAGTTAGGAACCTCCTATTCTAGCACCTTGCTTCTGAAAACTTGATTATTTCCCTCCCGCATTTCTTTTGAATTTGTAAAAGTACACAACTCCTTCCCACTCCACTCTCAGACCAATCTTCGGAAGGTTTGCAAGTCTTGCTTTCTCACAGTACTCTCCAGTAAAGGGAATAAAAGCACATGGAAGAGACCAGAGTCCAGGCCTTGAAAAGAAATATAAAAAATTACCCTGGAGCATATTGTAATGGCACAAAGTAAGAGAGTACTTAAAAATAATGATGAAATACACAATGATGTTGATATGTCCAAGAAGAAGTAAGAGCCAATTAGGACCTCTAAATGCCCAAAACTGAAATGATTTGAGCAACAAATAAACTAGTACTGGTTTATTCCAAGAGCATAAAATAAATACTGCATCCAAATGATATGAATGCCTGAATAAATTAAGGAATATACAAGCTGAGACAAATGCCTCTTGCAGAAGAATTCCAAATACTTTGTGTGGATTTCCCACATTCACTGAAGTACATCGGAAATCTGTACCCCTTACCTAGAGGACTGTACAAATTGATGTCCTTCCAGATGGCAGAACAAGGTCTGCAGGAGAAGCACCTGTATAGCAGCGAACCTGAAAAATTCTACTTCAGTCAGATGATCATCTCAGTGCCCACAGTGACAATCACTTGTACGTCTTTGATAGGTTATGAGGCAAGTAGTGTTTATCTCTGTGGTCTGCCTCCACAGACACCTTAATGCAGCTTAATCTCAAGAAACACAGCAGAGAATTCTGTTGAGGGACATTGCACAAAGCATATGACCAGCACACTTCAACACTGTCCAAAGCATTCACAAACAAGGAAAGTCTAAGAAAATATTACAGGCAAGCACTGGGGATACAGTTCAGTGGCACAAGTGCCTGCCTGGCAAGCACAAGGTCTTGAGTTTGGGGAAAAAAAAAAAAAAAAAAAATATATATATATATATATATATATATATATATATATATATCAGACAAGAGAAACCTAAAAAGACCTAAAAACTGAATGTACTATAGGGTTCTGAACAGGAGACTATGACAGAAAAAAGAAAAGCCCTAAGATAAAAACTAAGAAAATATAAATAAACTGTGGCTTTAGTCTAAAGAATATATTCATGACCATTATTCATGATGACAAATCTAGCATGCAAGTAGTTAAAAGTAAGGGAAATGGTATGAACTCTGTACTATCTTGATGATTTTTTATAACATCTTTTTTATTTTTGTCCAAAAATCGACATCTTATCTAATATGCCCCATAATCTAAGCCTGGTGGCACAGACCTATGATTACAGTACTTGGGAGGCTGAAGCAGGGGCATTGCCAAGTGTTCAAGGCTAGGTTGGGGTATTTAGTGAGCACAAGGTCAACCTGAGCCACAAAAGCAATTTCCTAACTCAAATAAAACCAGAATAATAATGATAATAATACTGATAAGGCCCCATTACCTTTGGTATTTCCACATTTGTCTGTAACACATAGACCTTCCATTATGACGTCCCTCTTTTTTTTTTTTATTTTAGAAACATAAAAGTACAAAAACATATTGACAAACAGACACCCATTATCATAGAAAATAGTACAATCACAACTAATCTATAGACAAGGTGATATGGTCTCAACAGTAGTTGTTGTTTTATCCATTGATATCTTCGAATTGTAGATGTATGGACCCATATACAGACATGCAAATTTAGTCA
>PVLD010031312.1:0-15856 GCA_004027595.1 Dinomys branickii | reverse complement strand
CCCCGGCAGCCTGGTCCGCCCTACCACATCTCCCCCGGCATCTCAGAGAAATACGCCCAGTTTAAACTTCCCAGCCGAGGTCCCGGCATTCACGCTCGCCAAGTCTGTCTCAAGCTGGTGGTGTTTATTAAGGAGGTTCGCTCCCTTGCTGCTCACCTGGTCGCCATCTTCCCTGGATCTCTAGTTCTGTTATTTCTTTGCTAAATTTTTGTCTAGTTGATCTATCTCCTTGTGATAATGGGGTATTGAAGTCTCCTGTTATGATTGTGTTGGTGCTTATTTCATTTTTCATGTCTGTTAAAATATGTCTTACATATTTGGGTGCTCCAATGTTTGGTGCATAGATGTTTATGATCGTTAGCTCTTCCTCTTGAAGTTTTCTGCTCATAAGTATGTAGTGACCTTCTTTATCTCTTTTAATTGTTCTTGGTTTGAAGCTCCCATTACCTGCAAACAGAATAGTGACACCTGCTTTTTTCTAGATGCCTGCCACATGAAATATTGTTTTCCATCCTTTGATTTTCAGTCTGTGAGTTTCCTTTTGAGTTAAATGTATTTCCTGTATACAGCATATTTTGGATTTTGTTTTTTGATCCAATCAGTCTACTTCTTTTGGTTGGTGAATTGAGTTTGTTTACACTGACAGTTATAAGTGATATGTATTGGCTTGTGTTTGTGATGTTGTTTTCCTGCTGGTGGTTTCCCTTGTTTCCCTCTAATTGCTTGCTCTGCTTGGTGTTTCCTTTCTGTTGTTGTTCATAAAGTTGTGGTCTTTTTTGTCCCTTTCTAGAATATCTTTTAGAACTCTTTGTAAGGTTGGTTTGGCACTCATGAAGTTCTTCAGTTGATCTTTATCGTGGAAATATTTTATTTCTCCATTAATTTTGAAGGATAGTTTTGCAGGATATATCAATCTGGGTTGGAAATTGTTTGCTTTCAGGACCTGCTGTATTTCACTCCAAGCTCTTCTTGACTTGATAGTTTGTGCTGAGAAATCTGCCATGATTCTAATGGGCTTTCCTTTATAGGTGATCAGTTTCTTTTCTCTCACAGCTTTTAATAATTGGTTCTTTTGTTGAATTTCTGGGATCTTGATCACTATATGTCTGGGTGTAGATTTATTTTGGTTATGGCTAGTGGAAGTTCTATGTGCTTCACTTACCCAGATGTCCAATTCTTTTTCCATGCTTGGGAAATTTTCTGCTATTACTTCCATAATTAGTTTTTTTATATCATTTGTGCTGACACCTGCTGTTTCATTGATACCTGTCAATCTTACACTCCTTTGCTTTGCTGTGTCTTGCAGCTGTTGAGTTATTATTTCTTGGTTTCTTGTTATTTTAAAAAGATCCTTCCTTTCATGGTCATTCACAACAATGCTATCTTCAATGTCTGAAAGTCTATCTTCAGCTTCATTCAAATGGTTTTGCCAGCTTTTAATGAAAGTTTTAATTTCCTGGATATCTCTTTGAATCTGCTTTATGCATGCCTGTTGTTTCTGATACTGTTCATTCAAGGTGTCTATTAACTTACTATGCTCCTGTAGTTTTTTTCCATGTCTTCTTTAGATGTGCTAAGCAATTCTTTCATTATTGCTGTCATTTTTTTTTTTTTACCTCAGACATTATTTCAGATCTGATGTCCTCTATGGCCTGATGGAGTTGTTTCTTTACTTCAGCCCCTATCATTTCAGAAATTCCAGGTGTATGACTTCCAAGCTCATCTGTGTTGATAGCTCCTGGACTTATCCTGGGAGGGGTAGAGGTCTGAGATTGCATTTTGCTCTTTCATTTTGTCATTTTCAGAGATGCAGAGTTTCCCTGGAGCTCAGTCTCACTCCCAGAATGATGTCCTAGAAGTGGGGCAAGGACCTGAAGGTCCCTCACGCTTGGTGTGACTCCCTCAATGGTGTGTATGTTTGGGCAGGGTGTGATCCCCAATGCTCCCACAGTTTTCTATGGTTCAGCTTGGTTCCCACTCAAGTATTCCCCAAGCTGTCCAGGTTTCAGCCCTGTTTCCACTGGGGTATAGTAGTGGGTAGGTGGTGGTCACTGTGTCTCCATACACTGCCACTACTACCCCACCCGGTTCTCACACCAGAAGAGAGATAGGTATGCAGTCACTGAGTTCCCCAAAGCTGTCTGAGTTTCAGCTTAGCTTCCCTGAGGGTGCGAGGTGGGGCAGGGAGGAGCACCCAAGGCCCTTGAGGTTGTCTGGGGCTCCCTTTGGCTCTCAAGCTGATGGGGCAGAGGTGGGGCTGGCTCACTGGAGTTCCCTCCACTGTCGGAGGCACAGCTCCACTCTAATGGGGAAAGGGGTGGGGATGGGGCATGGACCCCAGGCCCCTAGTGCTGTCTAGGTCTCTGCCTGGTCTCAAGCAGGTGTGTATGGGGCAGCAACAGCTCACCAGAGTTCCCACCCAGGGATGGCATTTTTTGCTAAGGAAATACTTCAAAGCTGTCATCTATACAGCCTTAAGGAGCTGGCAAGTTTTACCTACAGGATTAGGTACATAAAGCCGATGACTACCACCAATATAGCTTACTGTATGATAAGAACAAAAGTAATGGCTCAGATAATAAATTCTTGCTACTTCAGGATATGTAAGTAATTTGTCTCAAAGAATTTGAGACTTGTGTCAGTCAGGTATCCTCACTGTGACGGTAGATCTACGTCAGGCCGCAGAGAAAAGAAGCGCATTATACTTAACACGTGGTTCTGAGGAGCAAAGTCCAAAGAGTACAGTGCGGTCTTGGCAGCCACCTGTGAACTGCATCACCTCATGGTGTGGAAAACAACAGGGTGAACATATGGGAACCAGCAGTCACCTCTTCAGACAGGGAGCAGAGAGAGAGAGAGACTGCGTATCTTACAAAGCCCGTCACGGGACGCCCCAAATGACCTAAAGACCTCCCACTTAGTCCCACCTTTTAAAGATCTGCAGCACTTCCCAAGGTCACCATCTCGGGGAACAAGCCTTTAAAATATGGACCCTTGGGGGCCATTCACCCCTCAAACCACTGCACGAATGGCACATTTAGTTCTGTATGAGCTTGCTTAAGTGTCTCTTCGACTTTGAGAAAGCTTCCTAGGTGTGTTGTGCAGTAACGGACGTAGAACAATTTTCACAAAAACTTCTAGAGAATGTTGCAGTTTTGTGTTTGCAGCAAACAGAGATATGAAATGTGTCACACATCTGTAAGCACAGCAGCTATTCACAGAAAACAAAGGTGCAATGAATGGTTTAAAATTAGTCAAATTTCACTCATGGTCCTTTCCTTTGGAAACCTGATAAGGAAGACTAAGTTCTGTTCTATAAATATTGAATATAAGAAGGTAAAAATTAAGTTCTGGTGTTAACCACATATTGCCACACTATCCATGAAGAAGAATTTGAGTAAGTGACAAGAACTTCCTGGGTCTGGAAAACTGTGGAGAGAAATGAGTCAACCTGATTTGATGCAGTAACCAAGCTTTGGAAGGATGCACTACCTACAATGGCAGGCCTAGTTTCTGGTAAGAATGTCCTAGAGAAAGACTAATTGCTTGTCAAAGGCTAAAGCTTCTGCTTCTCACGTCACACTTGTTGGGCTACCTGTGAGATCTGACTTGACTCTTCAACTTCTATTATGAAAGGTGTTTGAGGTATGGGACAAGGTGTGCCCACCACCAGCAGGTCATGATCTGAGAAGCTGTCATCATGACATGGCCTCATTTCACCAGCACACTGAGCAGATGAAGGAGCCTAGGCTGGCAAAAGCCCTGTGTAGAACATGGGCAAAACATTAAGGAAGATGGCGGATTCTGTATCCTCTGTCCTCTGACAGTTAAGTGTCTCACAGGAGAGCCTGAGTTTTGGGGACTAAATTTAATTGGGAAGACAAAAGAAGTCATCCTTTCTTTTTCTCAGCTCCTCCTTTCTTCACTGTTTATCAGGCTAGCCTAGAGGTCACCTTGAACATTTAATGCCCTTTTATTTGATTTTTCTTTTTTTGCTTCTGTACTATTTTTAGACAGGTGGGAATGTTCTTGAAATATTTTGGTGAAACAACCAGCCAACCAAAGAAAACAACTCAGTCAGAAGACAAACTTTATTATTTGACGATCTGATGGTGAGAGATTAGCCAGCCCTGAGGCAAAAACACATTTTTCTCCATGCTTTTCTATAATGGTATTCTTAACGTCATATGCAAGTGGGATGACTTGTAATTAGCCGTGACTAGGAAGAAAAAGGGTACTGGCCTGGAAAGCATACAGGTTTTGCCACAGACAGACCTGGCTTGGCACTGGTCTCATGTTGTGACAGTGGACAACGGGCTTAATATCTGGGAAATGCTGTCTTTTGTGAAATGGAGGTGATTTTAAGAATCAAAAGTAAAATACCTAAAGAGCTTTGTGCCAGTGAATACTGAGTAAATTAAAGGTGTGTCTGTGCTTTGTTAATGTTCAGTTCTTGGTCTATCTTGAAGTTATCTATTACCTTACTCTTATGTTCGCAGCACATTTCTCATGATCATGTACGAAGCCCACATGCTGTGTGCTGGGAGCAGAAAGGAGGAAAGCAGATCTCCTGTACTTAAAGAGATGATCACCCAGCTATTTGGTGTGCTGCTCTGTGTCCAAAAGTGGAGCAAAATAATTGCTTGTCTTGTTGAAAACTGTACGCAAACCAAATGAGATCTTTGAGTTGATGTTATTTGAGGTATCTGTCTGACCGAGAAATGCATAGGTGGCTCTCCTCTAGGGTTGGAGGGCATAGGAATGCTACACAACTGAACCTAGAACCCTGAACTACAGCACTAAGAACAGGAAAGCAATGAATTTTAGGTTTGTGTGGGTAGTTTCCTTACGACGTACTCCATTTTTTAGGGATAGCTTCCACTTTGTCATGCTGGACTTTATCTAAAATTGACCTGGTTTTAAATTTCAATCTAGGTTATTTTTCACTCATTTCTCTTTCCAATATCTGATGGCGAAGCCAATGAGCTTCCCAAAATAGACTTACACATTTTTTAAAAGATAGTATCATGTTGGTGTGCATCACTGTTTTGCCTCTTTCTCCCAATGTTCAAGAAACTTTGCAACGCCTGCTTTGCACAAGGACAAGCAATCGTCTGCTTCAGGGACGGAAAGCAGAGGAGGCAGAGAAGGAGGTGAGTGTCTTCAGTTCATGTCATTGGGGTAGGGGCTATTTGTTAACGGGTTCTTGCCACAGTCATAAAGCAACTTTGGCGCTGTCATGATTTCTCCTTACGTTTTGGAGAGACGGGAAGGAGAACATGACACTGAAAATTGTGTTTCAGCTTGGGTGAATGTGTATATTCGTGCTGAGTAGGGAAGAGGCATTACTGAAGTAAAAATGTTTTAGATAGAACTTGGAAGACATAAGACAATGCACTGGTAAGCAATGAATCAGCAACCTTATTTTAGGACTGAAAGGCATTTTAGGGATCATCTTGTTTAACTGCCATGTTTACAGGTAAGAGGAAGCATATGTTTTGCCATAGTAGATCATGCAAACTGAAATGTCCTGACTTTCGAAAATAAGGCTTTGTTTCCTCTTACTGTTAATGTGTGATTACATTGCAGAATGATGTACTACATATTGTCATGTTGCTCTAACAGCTTGAGTGGACTGTGTGTGTGTACAAATAAAGTTTACACACACCTGATGCAGAAATCTTAGTGCCCAAAGTAACTGTTTAATGATGATGCCTTTGCTCTGTTCAGACCAGTGAGATGAGCACACATTTCTGGCTCCATTTAATAAATTGCCTCCCTGAGGGCACTAAATCCTGCTCTTCTGGAAAAGCTCATTCACCTCACGTGGGTAAACATTTTGCTTCTTCACCAATTCTATTGTTTACTCACAACCCATAAACAGAATAACGCCTGTTCTGTGTTATTACTGTTATCATAAATCTCAACAGACATCACTGCAGAAATGGAGTCAGTGGCCAACATGCATACTGGTTCAGCACAGCTTAATACCAAAGGGAAAGGGTTGACCAAACATGTTAGATTTGCAGCTAAATGACTTTATTTAATTGGAGGAACTTTGAATACTTCCCTAGAAATGGAAAGCTTTTCAAACTTAGCTGATTTTACTTTTCAAACACATCGTGGATGATTCAAAAATGAAATGGTCTACTTTGTAGCTTTTGTAATATTGAGTTTTAAAGATCCTGTCAGGATTTTACAGTGGTATCACCAATATTCACTTTGTACATTTACTTCATTATTTTCTTCAATGGGTTGCTCTTTAATTCTTGTTGAGGGGGAATATTAAGATGAATTTGACAGGAAGTCAGTCAAGACAGTTCTGTGAGAAATAACAG
Source organism: Dinomys branickii (assembly GCA_004027595.1). Lineage (NCBI taxonomy): Eukaryota > Metazoa > Chordata > Mammalia > Rodentia > Dinomyidae > Dinomys > Dinomys branickii. The sequence goes on along the minus strand of PVLD010031312.1, from coordinate 9,518 downwards.
ATTTTAAGCAGGCATTTACAGATGTTCACTATTTTTGTACATTTTTTTAAACAAAATTTTCTAAATATTTTAGATCAAACTGGTTATTACAATAGTTATGTTTTATATATATATATATATATATATATATATATATATATATAATTGCCACTGCTTAGCTTTTTAAAAAATTTTGAAATCCCTGTATCTTTAATGGGAAAAGAAGAAATAGTAAGAGGTGACCATTTTGGCCATTTATCCTCCTGTTATTTCACTCAGGAGAATTTTCTCTTCTTTCTACTCATCCCCTAACCAAAAGTTACATATCAAAGATTTTGCTCAATTCCATGAAAATCTTTGTGAGTCTTGGAAATGTATGGGTGGATCCAATATAATTATGAATCGTGAACTCTTTATTAGAAACAATTATACAATTTCCTATTGAGTCATACAGAGTAGTTGTGTTTCTAATGATAATATGAACAAATGTTTCACATAGGAAATATTTGTCTTTATTTTAAACCTAAAATGTTTATGATATGTGTTCTGGAAGTTCTGGGTTAATTTAGTGGGGAATTGAGGATGGATCTATTCTTCATCATTTTAAGTACTTATGCAGGCAATCCATTTTCTGTTATATGTGTTCACAAATTTCTTTAATCTTTAGAAAACAAATTAGAGCTGAATTTTTCCTGTTTTAGTCCATTTGCACTTCTTTAGCAAAATCCTGTAACCTGGGTAGAATATAATCTTTTTTTTTTTTTTTTTTTTTTTTTGCCAACATTCTAAGGCTGAGATGTCTAAGACCAAAGTCCTGGAAGATTTGACATTTGGTGAGGGTCTGCTTCTCGGTTCCCAGACTATGCTCTGTGGTTTCTCATTGTGTCCTCGTGTGGTGGACGGGCAGGACTGTCCTCTGGACCCTGTTTTATCAAAGCACAAATCTTATGAATAGGTCCCACTGAGATCACCCAATGGCCAGCCAAACTCTACACGTCCTAACACCTGCACACTGGTGTTTAGGATTTCAACATATGAAATTTGGGGGGGAGAGAAACATTAAGATCATAGTAGCTTCCAATATCACCTTTTATCATTTAAAAAGTATGATTATAACTGGCCTTGTTTTTGTCTTCAGATTAGAGTTTTACTTTTTAAGAAAACATCCTCACTGTGTCAAAATCTGCCCATTACATTAGTGAATTTTGGGGCCTTTGCCTGGCCCTTCTCCAAATCCAATATGGTTTCTTGTGTAGAGGTATATAAAAGTGTGTGGTTGAATCCCATGCTTGAAGGGTCTGTGATTTTGTATAAAGAGCATCTAATGTTTCCAATTTTATTACAAACCAATGGTCTGCCTTTCTCATGGTAGCAAATGCAGTAACTTGGGACACAGAATTTCAAGGAAAGCCATCATATAGAAATATGAATGCAAACTAAAATGACAGCAGTTAAAGCATAAATGAGAGTTCAATAACTGTATTTTTAAAAAATCTTTTTTATATGTTTTTTGGAGACAAAGTGCTGCTGTATAGTGTAGGTTGGCCTTGAACTTGCTTATATAGTCCAGACTAGCCTCTAACTCACAGAGATCCTCCTGTCTCAGCCTTCCCAGTGCCGGGATTGCAGGCATGTGCCACCACGCCTGGCTCTATCTTTCTAAATTAATAACATTTCAATTTTAAAAATGAAAAAAAGGAAAACAAAATACAGAAACAAAAATTTAGATTACATTTTTACATTACATTTTCTTTGAAATCAATTTAAAACTTCTTTCCACCCTGCTTTTTAATCCTTCCACCCTTGTTTCAGATCTGTTCTTTTCGAGCTGCCCTGATACAGTGCTTTCATTGACAGCTTTCTGTGAGACTCATTCTCTCTTTTTTATATCTCCTTGCTGTGTGAAGAGAATTTCCAGCTTCCGCTTTTCTTCTTCATCAGTGAGAACTTTAATTAGAAATTGTCACCATTGTTTGAATGCTTATTTATCTGAGCATTTCTAAAATCCACAAGGACGGAATTTCTCTCTTTTTTGCATTTTCCATCCTAACAAAGTGCCTAGTAGGCAGCAAGAACTTAAATTCTTCCATCAAAAAACAGTATGTACTCTGATGGATTTATCTCTCACTTCCAAAATTTGTGGAAACTTGCTAAGAATTCATGTGTAAAATTGGCTCACAACCCATACATTGTGCAGGATGTAACTGTAGGTGTCATTCAACCCATCCCCAACACTTTGTAGATGAGGAAACTGAGACCCAGAGAAGATAGAATCGCCTCCTTCATTTTGTGCTTCTTGTTTGTACACTTTAAGATAGTACAAGTGATGACATTCATACATAACAAATTATATTCACAGCAGAGCCAGATGGGATAATTTCCCATGTCACTGAGCACCAACCATATGGATACTCATAAATTAGAGCACTTACCTTTCAGATGGCTTCATTATGATATCTCTGTGGTTCTGAGTGTCCTTACAGAAGGGAAGGCCACTATCATCACTGAGGTGGAGGTGGCACCTTGGAAAATGTGGCCGAGTGGGAGCAGAGATCTTCATCTCTAGAATCATCCAAAATTGGGGCATCTGTAACCAGAGAGTATAAAATGGCAGAGCCTTGCAGGCTTGAAGGAAAAGATGGTGTTTTTCCATTATCATTAAAACGGAAAAGAAAGAGCACCAGATTATCCAAGAAACTCAGCAAGAAATGAAGCAGGCAGATTATTTAGTCTTTTCAGATTGGATTGGGCGTGTTCCGGGTGGTATGGCCGTAGACTGTTCAGTCTTTTCATAGGAATCTTGGGAGGAGATGCTGTTTCAAAGTGTACCATTTGTGCTGGACACACCAGCCTGGGAATGGTCAAGCAGAGGGCAAGGAGTCCGGTGATTGCACTGTCAGGCATAGGAAGCTGTAGCTTCCAAAAACTCAGAATACGACTGGATCACACAGACACACACGGAAAAATATCTTTGTTTTGATTTTTAAATAATATTTGATTCCTTTAGATAGAAATACTAAAGTGAAAATAAGCTGATTAAAATACCTAAGCCCTTTGGAAAAAGATTATTTGTAACATTATGAAAAATATTCAGCTAAGAATCTAATCCTTCTTTAGAACTAAAAACAAAGCAATCAAGCAAACAAAAAACCCCCAGCATAACAAACAATCTTATTCCTTTGCAGCAGGTGTTCTTGTTAAATAACCTATCTGTAACTATTTCCATGTAGGAGGATTCAGAAAACATACGGATATTATCACTGTATCTTTGGTGATTCAATTATCTCATAACTTGGTTGTTTGTGTGTCTGTGCCTTTTGCTACCACTTCATTCAATAAATATATCCCAGAGAAACATAAAATATGTCTACTTGGTTCATGAGTTTCTTGAAATAGTCGGTGTCTAAGTAACTTTATCCTTGGCAGAAATAATTTCCTGTTTTAAAAGAAAATAGATTAAAAGTTCTTATAAGGAAGGCTCATAAGGCTTCTTGGAAATCAGGCCATTCTTACAAAACATTTTGATGTGTTTAGTACAGAGGAATTAGGAACATGTGGGTTGCATTTTCTTAAAATGCACATGGTTTTTAAAAATTAAGGGGTAATGTTCTTGGCAAAATAGGTTTTGCCAAACCCAAACTGTTTAAAAAATTGTTCAAGATGTTCAGGAAAGCCAAAAGGCCCTAGGCCTCCACAGACCTAATAATAGAATCAATCAGGAAAACCAGAATGAAGTCACTAAACTCATTTTAACAGTGTCTTGAAATAACCAACCAAAATAAATCTCTGTGTAGTAACAATCACAAGCAATTAGAATATAATAACTTTTATGCTCATACTGAATAAAACCCCAAGCTAGTAGTTAAAATGTTCTAGGAATTCTGGAAAGTTGGCAGTGTGTTTTCTTTGACTGAAATAATTGATTACATCTATAAAAATGATGAAGAGACTAGCAGGGATAAAGCACTTACCAGAAATAATTTAAGAATTGTACCCTGGTTTCTCAAGGAATGGAGGCTGATACGCTTGTTTAAAACCCATACATTCTTTACTAAGGTGATGTATGCAGAGCAATGACCACAAAACTTCCATTAACCTGGGATTGAGCAGGAAAAGAGTTTTAGCTGGAGAAGAGTTTATTAAACCATTCTGATGTTCCCAGAGACGATGAGATGAAACAACTGGGGACATCAGAGTGGAGGCTGGGTGTGTGTGGAGCCAGAGTCAAGAGATCATAACGGCAGCTGTCAGAAGGCAAATCCAGCCTTTGTACATCTATATTTGTTTTTCAAAGCTACTTATTTTAAAATGGTAGCATTGGTTTGCACATGGTAGGCATTTCATAAAAAATGATACTTTGGTTGTGTCTTGTGTTAGCTTTCCATCACTATAGCAAAACACCTGAGGGAGTGAACTTGCAAAAAGAAAAGGGCTATTTTGGCTTACAGTTGTAGTGGCTCCAGTGTGTGGTCAGGGAGACCCATTGCTTTGGGCCTCCGATGGAGGTACTGATGGCTATGGTATGGACCACATGATGGAGCTGAACCTCTCAGTCCTGGGTTCTAAAAATCCACTTTGAAGGTGGGTTGTCCACAATGGAAGGCCTCCCACTGGGCCTCACCTTACAAAAGTTCTTCTACTCCTTGCCAGTGGCACTGCTTTTAACACTTAGGCCTCTGTGAACACACACAACAGCCAAAATACAGTGCCTGTTATTTCTTTTCATAAATATATCTTCCTGTTATCCATATTTTATTTTCTGCTCCTGACATGTCTCTGGGCATTATGAATAGCTATCAGGGTTCCTTCAGCTGTCTATATTCTTGATGTTTTAAGAAAAATTACGGAATAGTGTAAAAAATTGTTTTTCTCTAACTCACACTGTACATTATCATTTCCATCTCAGGAAAGAAACATCACATCTTTCCACGGGGCCAGGTGAGCCAATAGCAAAGGGGTACTGGATTCTTCCATTTTTCTCCTCTCTTTCCAGGATTCCTGGGCTTCTCTCCTACTAAGTGAGGTGATAATTACTAGGTAGCTTAGGAACAAGGCAGGTCCTACCTGTAGGCTTTGGTATGGCTGGTGGCATTTGTGAAGAGGCAAATGCTTAGACAAGTAGCATTTGTGTTGCAACTTTCCTGTCCCACCAGCTCTCTAGCAAACTCTGTTTTCAAAATTGAGGTACTAATGTCTTTTAAGTCACGAAGGAGGAGTTGGAGGATCCCTGGTTATGTATTTATGAGTTGTAGTTGTGAGAATTATTGAATGTACACAGAGGTGGGGGATTGTGCTGATTTTTATCTAGCTTAGGCCCATAGGGAGTTGCAGGAGCACGGTGTGTGTGTGTGTGTGTGTGTGTGTGTGTGTGTGAAGCTGGCTTTATGAGAATTACTGGATGATAGTATGGGAGAAAGAGGTCACTAAAACATGAAACCAAGACTATAAATTAATTAAGGTTCAAGAGGAGTGGACTAGTTCAACCAGTCCAAAATTTCTAATGGGCATTTGTCTTCAGACTAAAGAAAAACATATTAGCTGTATGTCTTGGTTACTTTTCTTTCATTGCTGAGACAAAATACCCAATGCCCAAAATGAAGGAAGGAAAGGTTTATTTAGCTTACAGTTTGTGGAGGTTTCAGTCCATACTTGGCTGGTTCTGAGGCAGAGTGGCACATGGCAGAGGGCAAACTGTTCAGGTCAGCAGAGCACAGCAAAAACAACCAGGAAAAAGGAGGAATGGTTGCAAGCAGCGTCTCTCCTTCCCTTTACACTGTAAACAGACTACCTCCACCCAGGAGGCGTGTAGCTCTCACACATTGTCCGTGCCCTCCTCTTCCACAGGCTCAGGATATGTACAAAGTAAGCACCCTGGCTTCCTGCTGAATCACTCAGCCAAACCTCTATACTCCCCAAGTTGACACAATGTATCAACCATAACATTCCACCCCTTGTCAACTTAGCAACCAGACACATTTCCTTAAACCAGTTTCCAGATACAAAGACATGCTTATATTAGAACCATAACATTTTGCCCCCATACAAATGAAAACTAAACACCTCCAACATTTAAAGGCACAAAATAAACATTACCATTCCAAAAGGTACAAACGGGGATACAGAGCATTGGGACCGAAGCAAGTCCAAAATCCAGTAGGGCTAACATTGTGTCTTGTAATTCCACATCCAGCATCTGAAGCAACATGTTTTACATTGTGAGCTCCAAAGGGCTTGCATGAGTCCACTCCTATGGCACTTCTGGTGATTACAGCCTCCATAGCTTCTCTCTTAGGCCTGCTTTGCTCCCTCTTTGCAGCTTTCCTTAGATGATCCACGGTCCTGTCTTTTCTAAACTTCTGAGGTCTCCAGGGCACCTTTTGCTTCACTCACAGCCTCACAGATTGCCCTCTCCAGGGCACACTGCCTGGCCTCCCAGGCCTTCTGAAACCTGGGTGGAAGTCTCTTTAACCTCAGAACTCTTGCATTCTCCTTGCACCTAAAGCCAGGGCCACGTGGGTGATGCCAAGGTCTGCTGCCACCTGAAGCAGCAGCCAAACTTGCCTCTCTCTTGGCCATAGGGATTGAGTGCCCGGATTGCTGGGCACACTGAATCCAGTGATGAGGAGCAAATTCTCTATGCCGCTGCCATTCTGGAACCTGGCACTCTTTGGCTTCCTTATCATGGCAAGGTCTTTCACCTTTGCAGTTTTGAGGCTGCAAAGGGCGGAGACTTGCTGCTTGTGATGCTCTCAGGCCATCTATTCCATTCTCTTGTTCCTTCTCAGCAATAGAGATCTCCTCAGCCTTATCTTTGCAATCCACAGCTTTACTGGAGCTTCCTTTCTGGCCAAACTCACATTTTAAATCATCCTTCTGGGCTCTTTGCTCGTGATTGTCAATATAAATCTGGCTAAAAGCCCCCAACAATAGCCATGCCACTGCCCCAACATTCGACTGCCTTGAAATTTCTTTTGCCAGATTAATCAGTTCGCTGCTGCCCTTAATCTCAGTCTTAGGCAAAGTCTCTGGACACGAGCAAAATGCAGACAAACTTTCTGCCAAGCCATAACATACATCGTCTGGAGTCCAACAACCAATGAAGTCCTTCCCAACAGAAACCTGAACCTGGTCCTTAGTGGCAGGATTTCTACAAGCCTTCTGGTCTTCTGAGCTCTAACCAGACATCTCCAAACCTTTCCAAACTCTTCCCACAAGCAATTTCCAAAGGCTCTTGAACCACATGGTCAGGTACAGTCACAGCAACGATGCCGCTCTGCTGGTACCAAATTCTGTCTTGGTTACTTTTCTTTCATTGCTGAGACAAAATACCCAACGCCCAAAATGAAGGAAGGAAGAGTTTATTTAGCTTACAGTTTGTGGAGGTTTCAGTCCATACTTGGCTGGTTCTGAGGCAGAGTGGCACATGGCAGAGGGCAAACTGTTCAGGTCAGCAGAGCACAGCAAAAACAACCAGCAAAAGGGAGGAATGGCTGCAAGCAGCCTCTCTCCTTCCCTTTACATTGTAAACAGCCTACCCCAACCCAGGGGGTGTGTAGCTCTCACACATTGTCCATGCCCTCCTCTTCCACAGGCTCAGGATGTGTAAAAAGTAAGCATCCTGGCTTCCTGCTGAGTCACTCAGCCAAACCTCTGGACTCCCCAAGTTGACACAATGTATCAACCATAACACTGTACTATCTCCAGATGTACTGCTTTCCATTTAGCTTTTTGCGAATGTGTGGGCTGATTGGTCCTTCACTGTCGGTACTTGCCTTGCTGGATGTCATGGGTCATGGACAGTTGAGTCATGTCACTCTCACCCTTGCTCATCTTTCCTCTTTGGTTACTGTGATCCTATTTTTTTTTTTTTTTTAGCAGAGAGGACTGTTTGATCTTTCTCTTCTATAATAGTGGTTTTAATGCTTTTTGGACATGACCTTTGATAAGAAATATATTTTGCATCAAGGTACAGGGAATACCAAGCACATGCATGCAGACTTGTGAAACTAAAGTCTGATTAAACTCTGCATATGTAAGATATACCTGATCCTGGCATCCTAGCCTACCGTGTCTTACACAGCCGGGTTAGAATGCCCTAAGATGGTTCTGTGGCCACCACAGGTCTTTACCTTCTATTGGTAAAACAATACTCTGAAGCTTTTTTTGATGATCCCAGCACACTTATCCTTTGTTTGTCAAAATTCATAAGGCTTTTATTATTTTTGCAACTTGTTTGGAATGTAGTAATAAAGTGCATTCATCATTTAATTTGCCTCCTTGTCTCCAAGTAGATTATAAATAACTGTAGGGAGGGGATAGTGTGTTGTGTATTTCTCATAGTGTTTATCATGGCCCTCCGTGAATATTTTTGAGGGAGCTAATTAAATTAATACATAAAAATATGTACATCTAACCCTAATCAAGAGAGACATGAAGGGATGAGAGAATTTGAAAATTATGAAGGGTCATTTTTTGTTGCCTTAGAGATATTGTACAGAAATTCTGCATATGAAGCATTATCACGTTGTTCCTTGGTGTTCTGGGAGATGCTATGCTATGATTTTCAGTGGAGAATGAATCGCAATCAAAAACTCAGATGAATGAGATACACAGTTCGCCGTCTATCCTACAAATTAATTAATTTCACTTTGGGCATTGATTTTAACACTGTAACAGTACACACTTATTTTCTGTTTACCTGAGGTGTCTGTACTCTCAGGTTTCTTTCGCTGGAGTTAAAAATGATTCTGTAGATCTTAAATAGTGTCATGGCTTCCAGTGGAATCTGACCGTTGGTCATTAGTTTAGGCAGGCCCTTTCTTGCCCACCACATTTTATTGGTGTCCTACTTTCTTCTAAATCTATTCTGTTTGTGGTGTGCTGGATTTATCCTGTGCTTTCCCTGTACATGCAGCATCTTGGAATGGGGGCCAATCCATCCTCACTATTCTTGACCTGCACGTTTATTTCCCCTTGTAAGGAAGAAGGTTAGCAACATTTTCAGGGTCCTTTCTAGGCAGAAAGGTACAAGGTTTCTCTCCAGGATCAACAAAATGTCTTCTCTCACAATTCTCCTTTGAATTAAAAAATATCTAATTTTATTATGTGTGAATTTGGGATTAAGGTGGATCTCATTCTCTTCAAATCTCCTGCATACTGCATTTCTTCCTGGAGTTCTTCCTATTCCCGAGAGTTTTGTTTTACTATGTTTTCAATAACCAAAGCCTGGAAATAAAAGAAAGTAATACATACTTAATTGCCTAAATTCCTGAGTAAGGATAGAATTGAGTTTTAGATCATTATAAAAGATGACTGATATCTTCAAAATGTTTTTTTCTCGGGGGACCTTCGGGCCTTTTGGAGAGGAACCAAGTGAATAAGAAGATTGTTTCATGACCTCCACAAGAGGTAGAATGAAAGCAGTTCCCATCAGCTCAAGATGAGATGGATTAAGGGAAAGTTCATATGGTATAGTTTCCAAGACCACCCACAGCTCTGAGACTGCCTAATGGAAGACTGTATCAGCTGCTGCACCTAAT
>PVLD010031311.1:0-15858 GCA_004027595.1 Dinomys branickii | reverse complement strand
CATAGCAGGTTCTCAAATTTTGGCTGAATTGAATACATCAGTATTTTAAACAGTATTTTCAAGTAATATTTTAAAAGTGCCACACTTCCTTCAGTTAATATTTGGTGCAGAGTTATCATCCCCATAGTCAAGAACTTTAATTCTATAATTCTTTTCCAGCAAAGAAAATGTTTGTTAATTCAAGCTTAATTTCTCTTCATCAAATAATCTTAAGGGATAACACTGTCTATTAACAGAATTCTGATTTCTTCAATATTTGAAATCAAATTATGCTAAATATAAGTGTCCCAGTAGGAATACTTGTTTAATACTTAGTCAAAGGTTGTTTTCATAAATATTTTAAAATGGAAACTATTCTTCTCTATGTATACTAAGATTATAATATGATAAAATTGTATGTTTTCATTTGGGATTTCATTTCTTTCTTGATTAATTTACTTGGTAAAATATTTTCAACATTATCAATCTATTACCTGCTTCAAATATTACAAATTCTGCATAAATGAACTCCAAGATATGGTGTTTTGGTGGAAGTATAATAGTTAATGTGACTATAGAATATACTTACATTTTGTCATTTCCTTTTAGTGAAATTATCCCTCTTAGATCCCTTATAGAACTGTTTGAAACCCCTGTAAATAAAGTAAAACAATCTAACAATTGAATGGAAAGAAGATAATAGAGTTTATTACCTATATCCTTAAATGTTAGCTTTTAATTTTTTGTAAAATAAATACAAACGGATAAAATACCAGTCCAAGGAAGATGTGGAAATGATTAAAATCACTAAGCATATCAGTAAGAAAAAAATAGGTTTATTTTATGAAGTATTGAAACTCAGTTTAGCTTTGTCTAAATTGAGATGAAATTAAAATCCTGCTAAGAATTTTTTCAAATGTATGACCTTAAAATAACAGATTCTAATAGTTTTATTTTGATATTCTCATCAGAAGCCTAGTAAAATACAAAGTTTAGATCTTTCTGTACTTCACTACTGGCTAGTAGTAGATCTTGAAATATTTTGTGCTGTGGAAAACTTTATTATTTCAAAATGCATACTCAATTGAATATGTCATAAATCATTTGAGGGATCCAGATATAATAACTATTTTATGGCAAAATTATCAGAAATAAGACTTACACCTATTTAGTTATGGTACTTAGCAAATATATCTGATATAATTTGTTCTGTGAATTAACAAAATTAATCTAATATTTTATAATGTGATACAATATATAATGGTGCTGATTGAAACATCTTTCCCTTTGGTTTCTCCTGAATACATGTTCAAACTTCTGACTCTCTGTGATTCTGTGCTTCATTCTTATCCATCTTTCATTTCCAATATTTTCATTTCATTTACTTTCTTGCCTCACCTAGATATCTAGGCATCAAATTAGTAAATACTGTGAAAGAAAAAATACTTTAAAATATTGAACTCAGCCTAGAAAATATATTTTACTAGATTCAAATTTAATCCAACATTAAAAGCATAAATAATGTTATGCTTTGCCCAGGACATATGTATATGCAAAATAATAGTCACCTTTTAGTTTTATTTAGACAACATTTGTGGAACATATTACATGTGTTCCTTTGCTACAGTCACGATTCACATGTGAATTCAAAACTCTACCCTAGAGAACAGCCAATAAATATATGTGAGTAAATTTAAATGTATAGGCCTTGGAAATGGCCAAGTTGTATACTGCATAAAATACAACCTAAATTAATTCTGTAATTACAAATAGTGATCTTTTCTTCATCTGAAACAATATTCTTGGAATATAAGTAACTGTGCTTGCTGACAATAAGAGATAATGGGGCAAGGATTTTTTACTTCAAGACAAGAAGCTTCTCAGCATTCCCAGTAATTTCTTTAGAAAATGTAAGTATTTAAATTTTCCTGATTTATATTAACAAAAATCCATCCAGAAGGTGCTACATTAACATTTGAAGCAATTGTGTAAGACACTGTCTTCTACTCTATCAAAGGTAAAACGATTAAAAAAAACAGTTTTATAGCAAAAGTGATTTCAAAGGTCTATTTCTTTATGTCTGTTTGTACTGCTACCAAGAAACACAAAAGGAATCAACAATATTTTCCATGAAATAAAATAAAATCAGGCAATAATAGCTCTAGTGATATTAAAATGGTGAATGAAAATCTCCAATATATGATCATTCTATAGATGCAAATTAAAGCAATATTAAGATTCAACCTGGGGCTGGGGATATAGCTCAGTGGAATAAGCGCTTGCCTAGCAAGCGCAGGGTCCTGAGTTCGATCCCCAGTACCGCAAAAAAAAAAAAAAAAATTCTTAAAAAAAAAAAAGATTCAACCTCACCCCAGAAAGAATGGTTATTGTCAAGAAATCAACCAATAATAAATGCTGGGGGGGGGCTGTGGGAAAAAAGGAACCCTTCTCTACTGTTGGTGGGAGTGGAGATTAGTTTAACCACTGTGGAAGTCAGTATGGAGATTCCTCAAAAAACTAAGACTGGAGATCCAATTTGACCCAGCTATTCCCATGCTGGATATCTTCCCAGAAGATTTAAAATCATTGTACCACAGTGAAATATGTGCACTCTTTATATAAGCACAATTTTTAACAGCTAGACCTTGGAAACAACCCAAATGCCCATCACTTGAGGAAGGGCTAAAAAAATATGTGGACATTTTTTACAATGGACTTCTACTCAAAAATAAAGAAGGATAAACTGGAGACTTTTATAGGTATATGTATACAACTTGAGACAATAATCACAATTGAAATAAACTGGATGCACATGTGCAAACATCATATTATCTGCCTAATGTGAGAAGCTGAAACAGTAAATAAGATCCAAAATGTAAAATAGAATTTTTAAAATGGGAAGAAACTGTTTAAAAAGAAAGAGAAACTGTAATTTGTGAAAGAAGAAAAGAAGAAAGGGAAAAGTAAAAAAATAATTATATATATATAGATGTATATACAGATAGTTAATATATTTATACTACTAACTTCTCTTCGTTAGGTGAAAAGAAAAGTTTGTGCTAACATTGTTTGGAAAATTAAATACATATATCTTGTACTCTGAATAATTAATTTATGAGAACAATACTCATTGTATTAAACATTGTTACTCTCCAGTTATTTTGTTTTGAAATTGTTTTCTTCCCTTTAAAATAAAAAATAGAAGACTCCAGGATAATATTTTCATAATTCGCAGAACAAATTATGTTATTTAAAATACAATGACTAAATATGTGTACATCTTACTTCCTATGGTTTAGTAATAAAATGGTTATTGAACCTGGATCTCACATATGAATATAATACAATTAAATGATTAAATTTACTTTGTGAAGATAGGTCAGGGATATGTAATAACTAAGCAAATGACTAATGGTGAAAATGTCACACTCACCACAGTACAAAATTGTGTGGCATTTATGCTCCCCTTTACTCTATGCCTTCCCCCAGAGTGATACGTTGCTGTCAGAAGAAGATTCATTTCTCAATTTCCTCTATTAAAATGATTCAGGAAAAATAATGGAAATTGAAATTTTTTGCCTTGTTTTCTACTCAAGTAACTGGTTTCAGTACTGCCTTATATGGAGCTCAGAAAAAAACAGCAGTAGCATTTGTATCTTGTGTTGTAAGCAAAGAAGTGAGTCAGAGCCGAGCAGCAGTGAATGTAAATTGATGGGGGACAAAGGCTTTTAGTAAACTGACATCAAGAGATGACAGGCAAAAGAATATAAAGCAATATCTAAGGTACCCAAAGAAGCAGGAGTGAGGCTTAGGGAAACTAATTCATCTGAAAGCACCCTGTAAATTGAACAATGCCTAGAAAAAGTGCACACACACACACACACACACACACACACACACACACACACAGGATGAAGGAAGGTGGACGTGTAGTAAAGGCTGATAACACAGAAAAGATTTATATTGAGAAGATGAATGAAAGATATGTCCTATACAGTCTTCATGCAAATACAACAAGAGGCTTTTCACCTAAATATCCAGTTTTCAATTAAAGATCACAAAGCATTAAAAAAGAGAAATATCCTTTCTTCAAATGGGCAAAATAAGTCTCTATAAACTAATTCTACAGAACAATTAGTTTAAGGTTTCAATACAAAAAATTTAAACAAAAGTCATCTAACTGCAATCTCCAAAGGAGAAAAAATTAAAGATATTTCATGAAGACAATGGGAGAAATTTCTCAAATTTAGGGAAAGACATAGATTTGCAAATAAAAGCTTATAGAACTCCCAGTAGATAAGTCAAAAGAGTTTCAGTAACACATTCTAAAGAAACTATACAAAGTCTAACAAAGAGGGCATCTTGAGATCAGCAAGAAAAGTAACTGATTTACATACTGTAAAGAAACATTGTCTGGCGTGGTGGCGCACACCTGTAATTCCAGCACTCGGCAGGCTGAGGCAGGAGGATTGTTGCGAGTTCAAGACAAGTCTTGGCTATAAAGTAAGCTCAAGGCCAACCTGATCTGCATAGGGAGACCCTGTCTCAAACACACACACGCACACACACACACACACACACAAGAAACATCAGTAAAATTACCAGTGCATTTCTCAACAGAATCTTAGCAGAATGGAATGCAGTGGATGGTGTCTTTAAAGCACAGAAAGAAAAAACTATCAACTGCTACTTCTTTGAGAAGATGGAGAAATTAATGTATATCCAGATAAACAGAAGCTAAGAAAGTGTATTGCCACTCAAGTTGACTTACAACCAATGTCATAGGGTATTGAAAAATAGAAGAGATTCTCTCTCTCTCTCTCTCTCTCTCTCTCTCTCTCTCTCTCTCTCTCTCTGTCTCTCTCTCTCTCTCTCTCTCTCTCTCTCACACACACACACACACACACACAGAAAATCATCTCATGCATTGGAAAAATCAATATTGTAAAAAATTATATTACTCAATATTATAAAACAAGCCATACTACACAGTCTATGTAATATGCTTCAACATACCAGTGAAATTCTCCACAGGTACATTGTGTTTTAACATGTCAGTGAATTAGAAACAAAAAATCCTGAAATTCATATGTAACTATAGGAAACTATAAATGACCAAGTAATTGTGGCCTTTAATCATGACCATCAAATTGAACAGATTGAGAAATATCTAAAATAATGGTAAATGACACATCTGAGTGTGGCTGTAAGGGTTTTTCCAGAGGTGATTGGCAGGTAGGCCAGCAAACCGGGGTAAGACCCACCCTAATTTAGGGTAGTGCCATCCAATGAGCTTGCAGCTTGTATCAAATGAAAGGGAAAGAAGGAAGAAGTCAGTCTACATTTGCAAAACTCCATTGTGCTTGTGTGAGTGCATCCTTTGCTATTGCCATTGCTTATGGAGATCAGGCTCAAGTTTGTTCAAGTTTGAAATACAACTCATACTAGCAACTCTTGAGGGAATGTCCAGGCCTTCATTCACAGAGTAGCACTGCATCTTTGATCTTTTTTCTGCTGTTTTCATCTTCTTGGACTGTTTCTGGATCCTCTGGCCCTCTAGCACATAGATGAGCAGTCTTGCCTTTGGTCTGGAAAGCCTAAGATATATATATATATATATATATATATATATATATATATCCTCTAGAAAACCATAACTAATACACCAATATTGAAGAATATTGCCTCTCTATCACCCTTCCTATTTCACTAAGTCTTTAGTCATGTCAATTTGGTGTGCCATGTAATGCATGATGGTGACCTGCTTGAAATGATGGTCTTCCTCTAGAAATTGTAGGATTTCTCCTGTGTATTTTATAGATGAGTGCTTATTCATTAGCAAGCCTCTTTTTTAACAGATTGTTCCATGGACAGGAAGCATCAGAAAGATAGACTTGGCGTATATAAAGATACTTAACTTTTTGATATTTCCTAATATCAATGCCTGTGTAAGGGCTATGAGATCTGCTTTTTTCAGGAAGGGTTTAGCCTCAATGACCTATCATGAACTCTCAACCACATAACTTGCCTTTCAATGTTTTTCTTGAAAATCCTATTTCCATCAGTGAACCATGACTCCTCAGGGTCTTGGAGGCATAAGCCTCTGGTGTCCTGCCTGCCTGCATAGTTCTGAGAAATCACCTTCTCACAAGAGTGGCTGACCTCTGAGCCTGTAGACATCAATGAAAAGGGATTAAGAGTAGTGTAAGTCTTTATAGTAACCTCGCGGGTATCTAAAAGCATGACATAACACTTGGTAAGCCACTCTGCTGTCTACAACAGGTAGCTTTTTTTCTCAATATAGACCTGACCTGATGGGGAGCCAAGACTTCAACTATTATGTAAATAATTCAAGGGGACTACCAAGGCCACAGAAGGCCATGTTTGAGGAACATATCTATGAGAAGCTACAGAAGTTTATTGGCATATTCTTTGATTGGATATTGTTTTTGTTAGCAAATCTTCTGGGTGTATTTTAGTTTTATAATTACTAGCATTGTTGAATCTGTCCTCCCAGGTATTCTACCCTATCATACAGCAGGATTTGTCTCTTGACTAATCAGGTCAGGGAGGCCTGATGTAGTGCCAACAGGTAAAGTGTGCTTTGGTCTTCACAGGAATTTAAAAATGCCCCCAATTTTGCAAGTAAATCTTTTCCTAGCAAGAGAATAGGACACCATGGATCAAATAAAAAACTCATGATTAAATATTTGGCCTTCAAATTGACATGTCAAATCAGTAGTAAAGCAGCTC
Source organism: Dinomys branickii (assembly GCA_004027595.1). Lineage (NCBI taxonomy): Eukaryota > Metazoa > Chordata > Mammalia > Rodentia > Dinomyidae > Dinomys > Dinomys branickii. The sequence continues at coordinate 9,126 of PVLD010031311.1, read as the reverse complement.
TGACTTGGAGACCCTTTGACTCCAACTATGGCTACAGATCTAGAAAAAGGTTTGATACCCCCCAGCAAGCCTAATATTGGCATGGGGGCAAGTCTTTTTAGAGATGGATTAATCTAGAGTTTGTGATTGGTTTATTGTCTAGTGCTCAGGTTGGGTATATGACAGCTATACTTGCCCTAGGGTGGGTAGCCTGCATACAGTATAAGAAAAGACCTTGCCCATCCCTTTTGCTCTTGTTCCTTTTGGTGGCCTCTGCCACTATAAACTATTGCCCAGCTGCCACACCACCTTACCTTAGAGACAGATCCTTAAGGACTGAAACCTCTACAAACTGTGAGTAAAATAAACATTTCCTTCCTTAACTATGGGTGTTGGGTATTTTATCTTGGCAATGAGAGCTAAGTAATGAACACAGGGTTTTTCAAAGAATGAATTTATAATAGAATGAGCTGCCCTGTATCTATCAGTAATTGAATTGACTCATTGATAATGTCAAGGGTCATTTGGGGTTCGTCAGAGGAGGTGGTGATGGGCAGAGGCATCATAGGTTCCTGTCTACACTTTCAGTCTTCATTAAAGCAGAAGCAGAAGACAAGTGTTCCGCTGCTCTGGTCTCCTGAGTGAGGACAGTCTTCCGGTGCCATGTATTAGGCACAACAGTTACTTGACACATAAGGCAGATCTGGTTGGTGTCTTGGAGAATTTGTATGCCTAGTTTCCAGTCTTCTTTCATTTAAGGGAGGAACCCTTCCCTTGATCACCCATATTTTTTTCGTTTAGGTGACTTGAGCACATTTAAGGCATTCATGATTGTGATGGCTATAATTTTGTCCTTCTGTCAATCCTCACCTGGATCCTCATTGTTAAGCACATAGAAGGCCATGTCTGGAAATTGGGTTATAGACATCTGGTAACCTAAGTGAAGTTTTTGCAATTCTTGACAAATATCTAGGGCTGATTAACAAATGAAATTATGTCTCAACATCCTTGTCTCTCCTTGGAAGATAGAGTTTGGTTTTTATACTTATAAAAGGCTTTTATTAATCAGCTATGTAAGAGAGCAGGATTTCTATCCTTACCCTGTATGACACCCCTCACCTTATCTTAATTAACAGATGTTTGAATTCATATTTTCATTTCTATGATAAGAGTACTGTCTTGGATGCTTTTCTCTCATTGCTGAGACAAAATACCCAAAACCCAAAATGAAGGAAGGAAAAGTTCATTTAGCTTACAGTTTGTGAAGGTTTCAGTCCATCCTTGGCTAGTTCTGAGGTAGAGTGGCACATGGCAGAGGGCAAACATTCATGGCAGCAGAGCACAGCAAAACCAACCAGCAAAAGGGAGGAATGGCTACAAGCAGCCTCTTTCCTTCCCTTACATTGTAAACAGCCTACCCCCACCCAGGGGGTGGTAGCTCTCACACAAGGTCAATGCCCTCCTCTTCCACATGCTCAGGATGTGTACAAAGGAAGCACCCTGGCTTCCTGCTGAATCACTCAGCCAAACCTCTAGACTCCCCAAGTTGACACAATGTATCAACTATAACAAGTACCTATTATATTAAACATCATATTTAGTACATTGCTAACAGAATACGCCTAGTTTGGTTCTTTCAGAGGGATAACAACCTCTCTGTCATGTTTGCCTTCCTTCTTGATAGTATATTATTCATCTGCATAGCATGTATCCTTTTCTACTATTCTGTTTTCCATCTGTGGTAGAGCAAGTGGCCAAGGTAAAAATGGACATCTTGCCATGATAGGTCTAAAGTGAAGACCAGAGTATGAAGCTCATCTGCAAATCTACTAGGACACTCTGAAAGTTGTCCTAACTATTCTTTGCATTGTTGAATATTGGCTACTAAAAAGGGGGCCTGGACTTCAGTATTCCCTTCTGAGGCTGGAACCTTTCTCAGGGGCAGGATCCATTCTGTGTTGGGGGAGTAGGAAGCTCCATTCTGAGTATGTCTTAAAACCACTGGGCAACATGTTCAAGGAGCTGAAGAATACCGGGTTACTCTGGAGCACTAGGATCTGATGGAGGTCCTGAGACACCTGAGACAAAAGAGGACTGTTTTTACTTGCATAATGATTGTAAGTAGGAGGTCACAGACACTGCCCAGTGTGGTTGCCTTCGTCAAGGTGGGGAAAGAGATGTATATTCCGTTGAGAAACAGAAAGGGATCTAAGAACAGGCTCACCAGTGATATCACTCTCTTCTTCCCCAGGGGCTACTGTAATAAGCAGAATTTCTGGGCTTTTCCAGAAATAGAGTCACAAATTCCTGAACATAAGGGACTTCACTCCACTTTCCATGCTTTTCTCCAGAAATTATCTAACTGTAAAATAGTACTGTACTTTAAACCGCCATATTTTACCCATCTCTCACCATTCCCTAGGCTGCACTGGACCTAAAGTGTATTACAATATTAAATAAGGATAGAACCTAATCGTGAAGTCACTGGGATCTGCAGAGTGTTTTTCAAGATATTTCCTATGGCACATTTTGAGACCTATGGAGAGAGAAAACTAGATCTATGGTCCTTCAGTGTGCATACCCTTTAGAAATAGGAGACCAGTGGCATTGACAAGGTATCTCTTGTGATACTCAAGTACTTAGTAGGGACACATTTTTGCTTGAAGCTCTGCTGGCAGCATTGGTGCTTTCCTGGATGAGTAGAGCTCCACTGGCTCTCTTAGTCTTGGATTTCTCCATACTGTGGCTCACTAACTACTTATGGAGAAGACTGGCACCCTCAGGGGCTCCTTTTGCTAATTAAGAAACAGTAGATCAGATTACAGCATTTCCGGGCTCCCTTGGCTGTCTGCAAAACAGTATCTACTTCACTCATCCTATCAATGTGTTGGTATATATATTATCTTTCTTCTTTAATTTATTTTTAAAAATAAAGGAAAGCATATTAACAAACACACATTCATTTACAAAATAGCATAAGAACAGTACAAGCAGTAGTGAATTACAGACAAAGTGGTAGGAAATTAACAATGGTTGTTGTATTACATATTGATATCTCCAAAGTGGTTTCTCAGCAAAACAAATAGAGACATGCAATAATGATCAAATAATTAATCATTAACTGATCCTTTCAGTAAAGTGATAGAAGTCAGTAGCACAACTATGGTAGCTATGCTTTGTACACATATATCCATAGTTTCCCCTTCTTTTCTCTTTTCCCTCATCCCAGTTGTTCTTTACTTTTGAACAGTTAAGGGTATATTTTTTGAGGTAGTAAAGGTTACCTGAATTTTAAAGGGATCTCACCTGAGTCTCTTATGTTCTCTGAATGTAAAGGTTTTGGTTTCTATCTATAAAGTAAAAAGGCAGAGAGGCTACATAATTGTTTTAGTAATATAATTTATATGTTTATTCATAAGACTGCAAAAATTACCATTTGAATTGCCTGTGCTTATAAAATAGCAACTTCTTTTTTAGGTTGTTATATACTCTCATTACCGCTAGTCTGTGGTGAGTTACTTTGCACAAACATAATGAATATAGCAGTGGTTTGTCAGTAACTCACAAATCACTATAAATTCTGATATCTGAACTACACCACTTTATTTTCTCCACTGTGCTCTGTTCTAGCTAATTTACACAACAGTGACATTTACTTGCTTTGTCACACAGCATGACAAGTATTCCAAGAATCAGCTGACAGCATTTAAGCAGTGTGGTTTCTACTGATGATACTAATTTGCCCAGGTTCAAATGTCCTCTAGATCCAAGATATTTGCTTTTTAATTTTTTGGCGTTTCTAGTACATGTATACAGTATGTAATATTACATTTATTTTAGGGAATTGGTACATGTACAATCCACATGTTATTTCTTTTCCTTTTCCTCATGCCTCCTTTTATATTGCCACCATCAAATTCATTTCCTTATAATAATTTACAATGTTAATTATATATACAGCTTAAAAACTAGTCTAATAAGCCAAAAATATATAAAACACATAAAACAATTATACAAGTCAAGGTACACTTTTAGATAATATTTTCCATACTGAAGTACAATATCCTTTCTTTTCCTTTTTCCCCCTGTTTCTCTTATATCTCTCTTTCTAATATATTATTTTGCCACTGGAATTCACAGAACACTGCAGATGTTATAGGCTCTCTGACAGCCTCCAGTAACTCCTGAGAAATGCCAGTCCTACTGTAAGAAAAAAATGTACTTCTGTCTCTGTTGCAAAAATAAGTCCTGTGTATACAGAGTACCTCTGCAGCACATATCTACTAGTATCGCAGCACATGCCATTTCTTCAGAAAGGCAATGCCGTCATTCTCCTTCAAGACTTTATTTCCCTTTGTTCTTCCCATCATTTTAGCAAGGTCTGGAGAAGGAGAAACAAAAGTATGCTTTGTCTACCATATAAAACCGGAATCTTACAAGGAACATTTGTTTAAATGTCTTTGGGTCTTTTTGTTTGAAATCTTTTTTTAACTAATTCATTTTATACCTAGTTCAATATTCACCTCTTCCAAGAGACTCCCTAGTCTAGACCATTTATTCTAGACCATTTAGCCCATGTATTCTAGATGTAGTCATGTCAGATATTTTCATTTGTTTATATTTTTGTTTTGTTGATTTTTGTAAGTCTACCTTTTTAAAACACTGAAAGCTCATGAAAATTCTATCACCTTCTTTCCTTCCATGTGCTCTAATAAGAAGTTCATAAGCAAGAATCCTGACAAGTGATAAAAATATCCAGAGATTTGGCCATCAGGAAAAAAAAATTCTACTGTAAATGATTGTGAGCAAAGTTATTAAAACATATAGTGTATATCATCATTGTGTCATTGGCAAGCATGAAACTCTCAATGCATAGCTCTTATCCAATACATATTTCCAAATATCCAAATGCTTACACTAACACTCATAGAAATGCCCAAAACAAATTTAAACATGCCTTAAAGAGTAACAGAGTTTTCAAAAATAAATCACAAAGTTTCACCACATTTTACTACACATATACTTGATTTCAACTAGAGTAAGCCTCACTTACCAAAGGATGCAATCACTCACACTGTCAGCCACAACAGAAATGCATCATTACTAGGTCAATCAAAGACTTAATACTAAAATATACTGCCATTGTACCAAATCATGATCATCTCTAATATCACCAAGGGACATAGGTACCAAAACAACAGCAAGAACAGCAAGAACATAGGCTCCAGCTTGAAAGGGATTCCTTAGTTATATGGAAGACAGTTTGAGTGCCCCTTACTAGAATTCAATAAAGTGAACACACCACTGTTGCGACACTGCACCAATATGCTCAAACAAATCCATTCAACAGGAAATACTGGGCAAAAACTGCTGCAAAATAGCTGTCAAACGTACTGGAAGGGAGTATTTTGACAGGTGAACTATTCAAAGCGATCTCTCCCTCTGCTGGCCAAAGGGTGGAAGAACTTTGGAAAGCTAGAGCTGACTTGTCCCAGGCACACGCTAAACCACAGGATGCGGCTGAGACAGAAGAGGGATGGGAACCTGGTGAAGGCCCAGCTGGGTGCATCTCAGCAGGCAGATAGTAGGCACCTGGGGAAGATGGAGTAGAGTGGGGCTGTGCAAAGCCAGCAAGGTGAGTGTGGCAAGTGGGGGGGGAGGGCCTTTTCACAACCAGTGGAATGTTGTGCCATCCCTTGAGCACGCTGTCAGGCAACCCAAACTTGACGCGATTGGGAATTATTAGCCCCTCAACAGCCATTTCTGTCAAAGTTTCATTGGGCCAGGCTCTCCAGCCTACCACCTAGGAAATCAATTGTCAGGAAAAGTTCCGTGCACTTACCAAGTGAAACGGACTGAGTAGAAAGCAGCCTACCTGGTCCTCCAGTTCACACCCTGGGAAGAGAATTTTGGTGAGTGAGAACCAGCTGGGCTTCCACCCACTTGGGCTCATGGCAACACTATCCTCAGACCTGAACCACATGGGCCACCCACCTTGGCATCCCTCTTGTCTGGAAAAATACCCTATGTACTGTAGTATGGCACCCCAGGGGGCAGGTTGGGCATATTTAGGGCCTGGCCTCAGGATTGCCAGATCCACAGATCTGGCCCAGGCTCTGCTGAGTCTGAATCTGCCTACCGCACCCCTGCAGGGCGTAGCAGGGTGGTGAGTGTAGGCAGGCAGCAGAAGCACTGGATGCAGTACAGCACAGTACCGGCCAACGCACAGCAGGCCAGTCGTTCAACTGCTGCCGCTTTCTGGACCTACATGTTGCTCCATTACTGATACCATCACAGGTCTTGTGGTGCGGTTTGGCGCCACAGAGAGCGACATGGGCCAAGCTTTAAAGGGGCCCCTTTTACCTTTGGCCAGATGAGCTGTGGGTGCTTTTTTCCCTCTCTCAGCTAGCACATGGAGGATCTCTGTATGAACCCAACCCTCTTTACACTGCTCAAAGAAAGCTGGTAGCCAGCCTAATGGGCACAACCAGAAGCATTTGTGAGGCTCGGCAGTGTGACGACACCCCAGCTGAGTGTCTGCATAGAACTGTACTGCTAATCATTTTCCAAATGTGTGCCCCATTGGCTCTTACCTCCTGCTTGGCTTCATTACCTCCTGGCTCCTGAATTTGCTCATTAACTTCCGTCTCACCAAATATGCTGTTGGAGAGTGTGGGGGCCAAAGGTTTCACTTTCATCTCCTGTTTGAATAACTGGATAGGACAGTCAATGCACTTGAAAGTTGAACATTTATTTAAAGGTTAAAAGAAAGGTAACATACAACAGAAATGCTCAAGAAAAAGAAGAAGAAAGAGAAGAAGGAGGAGGAGGAGAAGGAGAAGGAGGAAAAGAAGAAGGAAAAGTAGAAGTGCTCTGAAGTAAATATACCTCCTACACATGGGACAGGGCACTGCAAGTACAAGAGGACAGTGCTTGGAAGTAAATGGCGGCTATCTTTTATGTGCTCTTCTTTACTTTTTAGGTTGTTTTATTGGTACATATTTGCAGTACATGCATTTTACAATGACTTTAAGAAATGGGTACATATACCTACTATAATGTGTTCCCTTTTTTTAGCAGCTTTCCCCTTCCCTCCCACCTCCATCTCTCTTCCTCTAATTCCCCTCTTGCCCGTTTTGTTCTCATAGGTATTATTTAGTTCCAGTTCATTACATATAATATTTATGTTTAGTTAGGTTATTAGGATCTTGCACATGACATATTTTTCTGCTTATTTCCCCATCCCTTGTTTCTCACACTTCTCCCTTGGCCCCTTGGATTCCATCCCATTCTCAAGAGATTATCTGGTTGCCTTCTTCTGCTTTTTCTTTATTATTTTCTGTGTTTGTTCTTCGTCTTACTCATGAGAGATATCCCGTAATATTTAAGCTTCTGTACCTGTCTTGTTTTAATCAACATTATATTTTTCAGGTTCTATTTTCCTATAAATGTCTCATTTTATCCTGCTTTATTCCTGAGTAGTACTCTACTATGTATAGATACCACATTTTCTTTATCCAGTAATATTTTGATGGATATACAGGCTGTTTCAAGGACTCCATTAAAATAAATTGTGGTGCTATAAACAGTGGTATGCATGTATTGCTGTAGCACGATGTGAGATACCTAGAAGGTACATAGGAAGTTCAATAAATTCCTAATTTTAGTTCTTTGAGAGTTCTTCATACTGATTTCAATAAGGGTTGTACTAGTTTATATTCCTACCAACTATGTAGGATGGTTCCTTTTTCACCACCCTCATTCTAGCATTTGTTAACCTTTGGTTTCTTGATGATTGCCATTTTTTCCTGAATAAGATGGAATCTTAGTGTTAAGTTGCATTTCTCTAATGGCAGATATTGAACTAATTTTCATATATTTGTTGACTATTTGTATTTTTTCCTCTGTGAAGTGTCTGTTCATTTCTCTGGGTCACATCTGCACTGTGTCTTTAATTTAGGTGGTTGATTTTTTTGGGTTCTTTATATATTGTAGATATTAGTCTCTGTCTGAATAGTAACTGGTATATTTCTTCCCATTCTGTAGGTTGTCTCTTCACTCTACTAATTAATTCTTTTGCTGTACATAAACCTTTTAGTCTCATATAATCCCATTTGTTGATTCTAGCTGTTATTGCTTGTGTAAGTGATGCTCTGTTTAGAAAATTTTTCCTACACCTATGCCTTCAAATGTTTTACTTACTCTTTCTTCTGGTAATTTTAATGTTTCTCTTTTAATGTCTAGATCTTTGATCCATTTTGATTTGACTTTTAGTATATCTTGAGAGATTTGTGTCTAGTTTCAATCTTCTGCAAACAGATGTTCCATTTTCCCACCAAAAAGCCACTTGTTTAATATTCTATCTCTCCTCCAATGAATGCTTTTGTCTCCTTTGTCAAAGATCAAATAGCTGAATGTGTCTGAGGACGTTCCTGTATTTTCTGTTCTGTTCTATTGATTCATGTATTTGTTTTTGTTCCAGTACCATGCCATTTTTATCACTATTGCTTGGTAGTGTATCTTGAATTCACATATGACAAGGACTCTTGTTTTGCTCTTGGCAGAAGTGCTTTTGCAATGTCAGATCTTGGCTGTGATTTGACACTTCTCCATGATATGCAGGTCATGTCTTATTGTCCAGCTTCCTGTGATTGACAAATCATGTTCTATTGTTCAGCCTATTTTACACTTTTCTGTGATTGATGGGCCACACCCTATTTTCTAGTCTCTTTGTCATGCCCTATTCTCCTGCCTCAGTCCTGAATCCACAGTCCTTACACTCTGCATGCCTGCATGTCTTCCTCCTGTTGATGCAGTAGCCAGAGTTTTTCTGTTGTGGCTGTAGGGGTCTCTGAATGCATGGATGCATAGTGTTATGAAATGAATTCTGAGGAACAAATTCCAGCGTTGATCACCACTTTGGAACATGGTGCACTTGAACTTTCTTCTCAAAGCAAAATATTTTCACTTTCAGGATTTTCAAACCTGGGTAGTGTGAAGCCTCACAGGTGCCTTGTTTATCCCTAAGGGGTCCTTTCCATTGTGCAATATTTCAGCTTTTTAGTGCTAATCTTTTCAGCAAACAAGCTCTTCTCTTGTCTTTCTTTGCAGGGCTCAACTTTATTCTAACTTCCTTTCTGGCCAAAC
>PVLD010031310.1:0-15845 GCA_004027595.1 Dinomys branickii | reverse complement strand
TCTCGCCCCGGCAGGCTGGTCCGCCCTACCACATCTCCCCCGGCATCTCAGAGAAATACGCCCAGTCTAAACTTCTCAGCCGAGGTCCCGGCATTCACGCTCGCCAAGTCTGTCTCGAGCTGGTGGTGTTTATTAAGGAGGTTCGCTCCCTTGCTGCTCACCTGGTCGCCATCTTCCCCGGAACCAGGTTTTAATTTTAAATGGATAGATATGAACAGTAAAGCCTATGGAAGGTAACTGAATTATTTAAACATCCAGTCTTTAGCATCAAGACCTGATGATTCTGTCATTATAGTATGCTGTCCTCTGCGGTTCCTTAAATTGTGTATCATGATTAACAATGGCTCAACACTAAACACCTGAGCAATAATGTGCAAGTTTTAAGTCCAGATGATAAATGCTCTTAAGTGTTTTTTTCTTTGTGTGTGTGTGTGTGTGTTGTTTTTTTTTTACCTCATTTTGTAATAATCATGAACAGAAACTAACAGGAAAATTCAAAACTCTATCTCTTGCTAGGGTCAGGCATTCTGTAAAAATGAAGCTATGGGAAACTCTCCGTTCATATTTGACCCAAGGTTCAACTCCTGGCAAATATATGTCTTTCCCCAGCCTTCTCTGGGACGTCCTCAGCTGCACAGAGCAGAAGTTATGTTGGAGGACATTAAGAGTTCATTACTGAGAAGAAGACAGTGGGGTGAGCAGGACACGGACATTGTAGGAAAGAGCTCCTTTGAGAGAGTAGCATAAAAGGAATTGGCAAGAAAGGAAGTTGACAGCATCACCGGAGATTGATGGAAGAGAAGCTGGATCCACAGAGGGTTCCCCTGAAGTGGCAATAATGAGCATTGACTTCAAGAAGTACTTACAAGTCTCATTCGTTCTCTTTCTCCACCTCTCACCCCTCCCACCGCTCTCATCTTCTCCCCTCCACGTCTTTCCCCTCTCTCTTCTCTCTCTCTCTCGCTCTCTCACTCTCATTATCAGCATTTTCTTCCTTGTCTCTATCAACATGTCACAATCTTTCCTGGGCCAGCTGAAAGAAGAGTGGAATGTCTATGTGTTTACAACTCTCTAGGCTTCCAGGTCTTTACTTATGGTGAGTTTCTATTATTATTATCAATTTGATCATAATCACTGCATACTCATGTATCTATTATAAGCTAAGTCCTTTCACATGGTGACATTGTAGAGGAACTGTTGCATGGGAACGCAAGGATAATTCCACAAGAAACCATTACTGCTCACCTTTTAAAGACAAGGAGAGTGAAGTTACCACCAGGCCTGGTGGCACACCCCTGTAACCCCAGCATTCAGATGGCTGAGGCAGGAGGATCGCTGCAAGTTTGAGGCCAGCCTGGACTACAAGGGGAGTTCAAGGCCAGCCTGAACAGTGTAACAAAAAAACTCTGTCTCACAGAGATTAAAAGAAAAGGAAAAGTTAACGTGCTAAGCAGAAGAATCAAAATGTGAAATCAGGTTCTTTTTTCCTTTGGCCGATGATCTTAACCATCATCATCTGTTGTCTGTGACCATCAGCAGGTGCTGAGCAATCCTAAGAAAAGGTGCCAAAATGTGATTTTAGGAAACTCCAGGCTAAGCTCATCCAACTCCTTCAAATGCTTTTATGCACAGGAAATCTTTGAAAGGAAGATGTGCTGTGGCATCTTGCTCAAAATTTGTTTGAATGCAGGATAATTATTTCCAAAATAGCTCAAGGGACAACCATCTTATAGAGTACACATTTGGAAGGGCTTTTGTACACTCAGATGTCACTGAAACAAATTTAGCATAATTATTGCACACAAAATATAGGTGCTGGACTGGCAAGATCAGGTAACCTGCCATCTTACAGAGTATTAGGTTAGCCAGACTTCTGATGCGTGTCCATGGGCATGCATGCTGCTAAGGATCAAACCCAGGGCTTCACAAAAGTTACTCGATTGTTCTACCACTGAGCTACATTCCACAACCAATGAAAATTCGGATTTTCACATGATTTCCAGGCATTCTGGAAAATTTAATGGTGTTCACAGTTTTTTTTTTCCTACAAATTTTGTGACTTTCTTCCTCATTCCTTCTTTCTTTCTTTCTTTCTTTCTTTCTTTCTTTCTTTCTTTCTTTCTTTCCATCAAATACCATAGGGAATTCTTTTTCAAGCAGACATTGACACAGCTACTCACTTCACATACTGAGTGAGTACTTTTCTCAAACTCAATTTTCAAAGTGAAAATGTGTAAAGTTCTCAAAAATAAAATGAAGATTTCACATAGTGACTTTTATCCAATTGAGAAAAAAAATTTCCAGGTGTTATGGTTGATATGTTGTGTCAATTTTGGAGTCTAGAGGTTTGGCTGAGTGACTGAGCAGAAAGCCAGGGTGCTTACTTTGTATACATCCTGAGCCTGTGAAGAAGGAAGGCATGGAGATTTGTGTGAGAGCTACATGCTCCCTGGGTGGGGGTAGGCTGTTTACAATGTAGGGGAGCGAAGGAGGCTGCTTGCAGCAATTCCTCCTTTTTGCTTTTTTGTTTTTGCTGTGCTCTGCTGCCATGAACATTTGCCCTCTGTCATGTGCCACTCTGCCTCAGAACCAGCCAAGTATGGACTGAAACTTCCACAAACTGTAAGCTAAATAAACCTTTCCTACCTTGATTTTGGGCATTGGGTGTTTTGTCTCAGCAATGAAAGACAAGTAACCAAGACAGCAAGTGACTCACAAGTGGGGAGGCATTTCTAAAGTGATTTCCTCAGACTCCGACTGAATATATTGTACAACTGATATTCACAACATGTACTCTCCACAGTTCTCTCAATCTACTTGAAATTACTACAATGGTGCTAATCGATAATGAAAATGAAGGATGACTGAAGGTGGAAAAATAAGTATCCCCTGAAGAATGAGGAGGAAAACTCCTGGAGCAATAAGATGGGTGTTTTTTTATTATACTGGACCTAAGAAACAGTCTAGGAAAGTTACTGATGTTTCACATACTAGGAGAAGAGAGAATCCTGCTCACCCTTGTCTTTGAAGTTTCAGAATTCTTACAGATAACTCTGTGCCTTCTAGATGCTAAAGTCATAAATCACAGGAGTAAAAGTGTCCAGGAAAATTATTTAATCCAAGGATTTTAAACACTTTGTTCCACGGGGCCTTAAGGAGAGATGCAAAAGGAAAACGAGAGATAGGGGCTCCACATTCCTTTCCTTTACTTCAATAAGAGCAATTCTATGTTGCTACTGGGAAAAATGTAAATTTTATTAAGCTGGGACTTGTCGCCAACATGGCATTTGAAGTTCATGTCATTATCTCTGTACCTGCAACTAACACCTGCAATGTTCCAAAATAGGTTTTTAATTGAGTAAGCACAGAAATGTATTCAAAAGCAGAGGCTGATAAGGGGTGAAACTTGATCCATGAAAGGAAGCTCCAAAGACTTGTAAATATATCTAGTGCTAGCAGGCACAATGGCAGCATGATGGAGATTTCCTGCCTGTCTTGGTTACTTTTCTCTCGCTGCTGAGACGAAATACCTGACGCCCAGTATTAAGGAAGGTAAGGTTTACTTAGCTCACAGTTTGTGGAGGTTTCAGTCCATACTTAGCTGGTTCCAAGGCAGAGTGGCACATGGCAGAGGGCAACCGTTCATGGTAGTGGAAAAGCAACAAGAGCAGAAGGGAGGAACAGTGGCAAGCAGCTTCTTTCCTTCCCTTACATTGTGTGCAAACTACCCACTCCAAGGCAGGTGTAGCACTCACATCCATAATCCTAGCAGTGAACTATGGGTCAATCAAAAATCTATAAGCCCTCCCCATGACTGCATGAGGATTTGGGGAGAATATACAGACACAAACCATAGCACTATCCCTGGCTGCAAATGCAAAGCACTCAAGGGCAAGGCGATATTAACTGGAGGTGATGACTGGCTGGGCTCGGAACTGTTCCCTCTCCTGGCCCATAGAACAAACAGTTGTGATCAAAGTGTCCACCGATATGAGGGAGGTAAAGCACAACCTCAATGGCGAGAAATCCTGAAAAGGTTTGTGTGAGAAACCCTTTGCCTATTGCTTCTTCTGCCCATTTCTTAATCTTGAAATGACAACAGAAAGACCTCAGTTTATACTTTTAAAAATAAGCTGATGATCTTGAAGCTAAATTGAACTGTAAGTATAAGCTCACGGGCAAGAATTGCAAGATATGTGAAAGCTTCTACCTTGTCTCCCTAAAAGTAAGACCTAGATAGAAAAAAATCAGCCATCTTAGCTTTTAGTTTCTTAAGCATATGTTTCAGCTTTTGAGTCAAGGTCACTTTATTGCCAAGGCAGCCTCTAGCCTATGGCTGCGCAAAGCCATGGGAATGCGAGGTTTCTCCGGGGGCAGTCCTTGCTCCCGAGATTCCTTTCAGGCTGGCAGGGGCTGTCAGGAACGAGTAGTCTTCTGACAGTTCCCTCATCCACACTAGCACTGCTGCCACTGCTATTTAACTTCACAGATGTCACTCTCCTTCACAACTTGAACTCATAAAACCACTATAATGTCTGATTCCTCACAGAGCCAAGCTGCCACAGTCTCAGTATAAGGAGGCAGAAAGTTCAAAGGAGGCTTAAAAACACAAAACGAGGCTACACAGCTGTGATATGCAGCAGAATGCCCCCTTCTATACCTTAGTGTCCAGATTTGAAGAATATAGCAAAATAAATGTAAAATGAGAATTCTAGATCTAGCTAAATGATACCTTGAATACGAGAGTTAAATAACAATATTTACGACAGGAATTTAGAAAATTATCAGCAAATTTATCTGTAAATAATGACAAGTGTATGAAGGAAAATGAATACAAGAGACAATATTGGTAGATAATATTAATAAACGTAAAATAACATATTAGCATTTAGGTTGGACATGAAAAATATCCATATATAAACTTCCAGGATATGTGTGGGTAGGGAGAGGTGTCAAATCACAAAGTGAAATTTTGTTGAACAAGTCAGACCTACCTGTGTTTGAAAGACAAGGGCAAAGACACAGTTGGGATAATCTACTTTGGAAGCATCTGAGGATGGGAAGTGCTGGTCCAGTTATCAACGAGCCTGGTACAAATGTGAGGGTCAGAGGAGACCAACATGTGGGAATTAATAATAGCATGACCATGAGAATTCTGAGCCAAGGTCAAGGGAACCTTGCTGTCTGTAAGGTCAAAGTGGGAAATTTACAGTGCCTAACACTCTCATTCAAGATTTGAAACATGGTGATTACCATGACCATGACCATAGTATCTTAGAAAGCAATGGAGAAGCATATCAGCTTATATCGCTCTGTTGACATCCTATAGCAGAATAATCCAGAAGAATAATTGCACATGTGCTTATGTGCTGCACCCTTACATGCTAAGGCTGCAAAAAGAAAATGGCATTTTGACTTTCTGTAAGTGAAGGACATGAAAAGCACTTTCCAAAACCCACACTCTCTTTGCTGCCTTAGGAGGAAATATAAAAGAAATATGGTTTGAGTTAAATAGGTTTCATTTGTATAATGGAAGCCCAATAACCTCGATGTATGTAGCTGAAGGCAGGCAGGTAAAGGAAGGTCTGTATGACACTCTGGGAGAAGGATACTTTAATGAGATGATGTTGAATTGAATTTAAGAAGTCTAATGATCTAACTGTTGCTTCCACTGGTTATGACAACTCAATTATCTTTTCTGAATTCCGTTTCTTCCCTTCAAATATTTAAGACAAGGTTCCTTGCACGTTCTTTTGCCCCAAGCATTATTGATTAATTAATTGTGTGACTTCGAATCCATTTGAACCCATTTCACATCTTTGCTGAATGCGTTAGGCATAAATACAAACAAGTGTGCCTTTGGGTTCTACTCAGGGTCAATTCAGGGACATGTCATATACATCAATTACTAATGAGTACATTATAAGCCAGGCATTGGGATAAGTATTTCTTCTATATTTAGAGCTTTTTAAAATTTCATTTTGACAATGGATACCACCATCTTCCTTTATAATAATGAAAAACTAAAGCTGAGTTGAATATATTGTGTAGAGCAGCTCCAGGATTCAAAACTGGATTTGCTTGGTTTCTCAAAATCTGGTTTTTACAACTCTTACTATGTTAGTCTGTCAAGTCACAGAACAAGATGAAATGAAATTCATTTGGTTATGTATATTTCTGTACTAACTAAAGATAATTCAAAGAACATTTTCACACTGACTAGTGAAATGTATAATCGTGTCCCATCAGTGAAGGTGAGTAGAAAAACAACGGTGGAAGCCCTCCTAGAAATATTTATTGACAATCTAATTTGGAGTTCATTATCTAGCAATGTATAATAAATGTATCTCTTTCTCTTAACCTGGAATATCTATTGAAAATGTTAGGAATGTGATCACTGGCTAAATGAAAACTATACCAAATAGACTCAAATTTATATAGATATGCACATTCAATAGTTTAATGGAAAATTGGCTCCAAAATTACATCTCTGGAAGAGAACTCCATTAATAATGCTCCTTGAGGCTATGTGAGCTGCTTTAGGATCCTTTATTTTATGTAACTGAATATATATGATACCATCTGGCTTCTTAGAGGTGGGATTATTCAATGAAAACATGGCAGAATTCTTAAAACAATGACACAAAGATTGTGTGGACACAGAAAATAATCTGAAAACTAAAGAAAGATGTGTCTCCAGTGAAATCTGATCCAATCTAGAAAATCATTGTAGGGATAGTGATTATAAGCATTAAAAAAACCCCACTTTCCTGTTTGCCAAATTGCATTCAATTCTGTAAGCTCTTCTAATCTTCAGAGCAACTGTGAGAGGTGGGAGGAACAGATCTTTATCCCTCCCTCTGCATCAGTCATGAAAAGTCTCAGACAATGATTGATCTGGACAAGGTAGAGGTAGTACTTAGTGGAGTTAGGTATTGAACTTTCTTAATTTTGAGAGGAGGGAAAACGTGATATCTGGTATGAATTGTGGCTCAGGGACTCAGTATTGTCCATGTTAATTTATTAAATTGTATTACTGATTTTTTTGTCATGAGGAGAGGGAGAGAGCAAAAGCAAGCAATTCTAAGTGAGAGTGACAGCGCAAAAGAGCTGTCCAACATCACACATTAATTTTCTAATGAATATTTATTGAGTTGTCATGAGGCGTGCCTGTTTTCCTAAAAACATTAGTGGCCAAGATGAAAAAATGTATGTCAGTTTCCACTGCTATAACAAATGCCTGAGGCTGGGTATTTTGTAAAGAAAAAAGACTTATTTAGTTCACAATTCTGGAGGCTGACAGTCCAGACAACATTTCCATCCCTGGTGGGGACCCTCCTGATGGCGTCCGATGATGGCAATTTCATCATGATGGGAATGTGTCCTAGAAGAGAGCTCTAGCATGAGGAAACAAGAAACCAGAGAGTAATTCATGGGTCAGAAACATTCTTTTATACATCACGCTTCCTGATCTGACACAACTATATTAATGCCTTCCAAAGTCAGTGCCCCAGTGGCCTTTCCAACTCCTACCAGGCCCCCTTCTTCAATATTCCACCCCCCCTCAGCATCTCACCAGTTGTGGACAAATATTTAACACATGACCTCTGTGAGACACACTCAATCTGTATCCAAACTATAGCGATTCACAAATATTTGGATTGCATTTTCAACTCAAACTTAAAAGCCTTTTTTTTTTCTTCCTCCCTCACTGACACACACAGTTATTCTTACTGTCTTTCTCTGCCGTTCTTAACAAAAGGTGCAGTGGATTCTAGGAAAGACCACAAATATATATGTGCATTCTTGCAAACTAAAAGTCAAATGATGGCAGCACAGTGATGAAAATTGAACATACTTGTAGGAATTGGGGAACGGAATTTGACCTGTGCGATTTACATGCTGTTCCCAATTTAATAACTTCCTTCTCTGGAGGCCACACTTGTGCCGTATTTTTTTCCCAGAATACGACTGATTCTTTCTCTCTTCACATGACAGAATAAAGCATCAGGGGGTAGGGCAAGAACATCAGTCTCTAGAATGAACTAGACAGAAACCACTTGCTGTTGGACTTAGTGTCGATCTCCTTGAACTTCCTTGATCACAATGCCTTTTCCGGTGAGAGCCCTCAGAAACTTAAGGTATCATTAATAACAGATTTCGAGAAACTTCAAGGGGAAAAAAAGAGTATCTTGTATATTTCTGCCTCATTGACTCTCCATCTCATTTCCAATCTCATCTGAAAACATATCTTTTTCTCTCCTGACCGCATCTGCTAATTGGCCTCTCCCACGGCTATTATTTAACTGGAAATACGCGATCACTTTAACAAGGGTATTTAACTTCATGGGGTTGTTGAGATGTTGTTTTTAATAGTTTTAGGTTGAAATTGTAAGTGGCTGAGGTTCTTAACTGCAAAGGGGTTTAATGATATTCCTGTCAGTCTTTTATCTAAGAGAGTTTCCTAGTCTTTAAAACCATGCCCCTCCAATTTGTACCCTGAGGAGATTGGTTGAACTTTGGATTTATAGTTCAACCTATAAAAGTAAAAATTTTAATCTCTGGTTCCACATATGCATTTGTAATAATACTTAATGATGTCTTGCCAAGTTATACAGGATTCATACCCCTCCCCCAAAAGACAGTCATGACTCCCTCACCACCCACTCAGTTTCAAATCTTAATTTTACCACATTGTGGCTATGTGAACATTGAAATGCAACCTTGAAATATTTGCAGTCTTAATTTTTCATCTTCAGCATGGGAATGATATGCTTATCATGTCTTTTCCTATAATTGAGTACTATTCTATCCATAAAACTCCTGTTCTAATGGAAGTTGCTCAACTATATTAACTATCACTGAGTGAGGGGGGTTGTGGAACTCTGGCTTAGAATCATATGGGTTCTTATT
The DNA here is from genome assembly GCA_004027595.1 of Dinomys branickii. Lineage (NCBI taxonomy): Eukaryota > Metazoa > Chordata > Mammalia > Rodentia > Dinomyidae > Dinomys > Dinomys branickii. The sequence continues at coordinate 6,932 of PVLD010031310.1, read as the reverse complement.
ATACTAGGACACAAACTCCTTGAACTATGGGAGATTGCTTAGCTCTGTCTGTCCAAGAATTGTCCACAATTGTGCTTAGCATGTAACAGACCAATAAACTATCCATGAATGAATCTCTTTCACCAAAGTAGACACTTTATAGTTAATAAGACACTGATAAATCTATGCTCTTATTTGATTCTCTCACATTATTGCACCCAAATATACCAATATATACCAAAAATATCTGACTGGACCAGCAATATAAAGGGTGACTCATTGTAGATCCTGTTTCTTTGAGATTTTGGCTGGAGATTGGTGTTAGCCTTGGAACACTCTTTGTTCTGCTTTCCTTTTAATCACACACAGTCAAACCCTGATTGCTCTGGCCTTACTTTTCCTTAACATATCCCTGCTGCTGTTCACATACCTCAGGTTTGTATTCTACTGAAGTGGTAAGTTCTGTTGTTAGGTTGCCTTTGGGATGTCCTTGCCTTCCACTTCTTGCTCATTCTGTAATTACTTGGGGAGCTTTTACAGTGGGAAAGGTTCTGTTGGGTCCCTACAGGAAGTTTATAGCTAGACATGACCCTTGAATTCATGTACTTTCCATTCTAATGCTCTTCTTAAGATGTTAAACTGACCCTTTGGTATTGCCTAGTAAGCAACCCTTTCTAATTGCATAGAAAATTCTTTGACATGAAATTTAAATTCTTCCTTTTCAGGTACCTTGACTGCTCTGCTGAAGCCACTTTTGCTTCCTCTGTCAGAAGTAACTGTAGTGGTGATAGCTACTCCCTTCTCTCTGAGAAATACAGTACTAAGTACTCTATGGGGGTGTGCTTATATATACCCCCACACATAATGTCATTTGGTTTAATTCTTAAAAGACAATTTTATTTTTGAGAGAATTGAAATTCAAGAAATAGGAAATTAATTAACTTGCCCAAGGTCACAGAGATATCAAGTGACACAGAATAATTTCAACCCATGTCTGACTCCAAAGTCCAAATCCTTAACAGCTCTATCCTATGACAAGTATGCATATGTTCATCCCTTAAGGACTAATCCAAGGGCATGTTTTACCCAAAAATTTTCTTGAACTCTCTAGGCAAAGAGAAACTTTTCCAATTACATTTAGTATTATATATATATATATATATAGAGAGAGAGAGAGAGAGAGAGAGAGAGAGAGAGAGAGGAAATATTTGCATTTGTCCATATAAATTTCCCTCATTATTTATTCAGAAGTACATCTTTGCCATGACTTAAGATCCTCAAATCACTTATTTAAACTTATCCACCGCAATATTCCTGGGGCTACCACAGTATCCAGCCAATGAAGTTTCTCAACAAGTGGATGGTGGTTGTATGTCCTGGCTGAAGGAGCACTACCTGCTGAGAAATGAATGTCAATGAGACAGACAAAAGAGAATTAAATAAGAGGGTAGGTGGCAATATTTGATGAAAACTTTGCCCATCAAACATGGGTTTGATCTGATTTAAGACAAATAAATTACAAAAAAATATTGCTTGGAATTCTGGAGACACAGTACAAACACAAATGACAATCTCTTCTCTCTGCAGTTTACATTTTCCATCCAGTTGTTTTGCACTGCATTGATGCTTCAGCTGTAGGTCAGGGCTAAGTTCACCTGAGCTTAATTGCAAAGCACATGGGCTTGTTTCAGGAATACTCTGGGGAACAGCTGACTAAGAGACCTCTGCCATCAACTTGAAGCATAGCTGTATATGGAATTGAAAAACAAACAAAATCTCACTGTGTTCTTCAGCAGCATGCTTTCCATTTTCTGTTGCTATGTCTGGTATGTTTTCAGTTTTGGAAAGGAAAGATGAAGAGAACATGCACTGATGTGCTCTAAAGCCTAACTCAGAAGTGATAGGAAACACACACTTTGCATTAGCAGCAGACTGATTACATCAATGGATTTAATTATTTAACTCTCAATTTTATATTCCAAATGATCAACTTGTCAAAAATCCCATGTCCTGGAAACATCTCTGCCCTAGGTACTGAGCAAAATACTCTAGCATATTTGTTAACATATCTGTCAACAAAAGTGGGGTCTGGGAGCAGGATGCCACAAACCCAGGTGATTGAGTGGGCGTCACCCATCAATCACAGTGACTGAGGACACACGGGAAGAATACAGAATCTAGGACGACTGTGCAAGCTCCCCAACTCTGTACATGGGATTGGCTACACCAATCAGACAGTGTTATCTTTGATTCTTCCTTTATATGTAAAGTAAATCCAAGCCAGCCTTCTGTGGACAGTTTAAATCTGATATCAGCTCCAGGGAATTTCTGATGGGACAACCATCTCAAGCACCTTGCTGCGTGGGAGAACCAATCCAAGAACCAGAGAAATAAAAGGTCCCTACCATTAACCTCATGGCTGCTGTGAACCTTTCACAGGCCTTGTGTTACTCTGCAGAGTATATTTCTTTTCAATCTTCAGTAAATATAAATCTTCGCTACCTTCCTGTGTATCTTATCCAATTCTTCATTCAGGATACCAGAACTTGGGAAAAATCATTTTGACATTAAAAAAAAGCTGGTACCAGGAAATCTGTACACACATCTGTCTGGGCTTGCTCCTTTATTTTTACGCTCCTCTGAAAATGAATGCAAGAGAGCTTGCAGTAAGATAGGTATCATACTGGGGGGAGCCATGTCATCCCAGTCCCCCCAAACCATGACATTCAGATCTTCTAACAACTGTACTTCTTTTAGGCCCTGTAAATAATGATATAGAGACCTATCAGATCCAGGTTACTTGCAAGTGAAAATACAAACTTAATTATAAGTAGCATATGAATTCTGTCCTCACACACATGAAAGGGTGTCATTAGAAGAGCAGAGTCATTCTGTCTGTTCAGTGAACCAAATTATATATGAAATTTGTAGGAATCAAACAGATCCTTATGGTAAGTGAGATTTCTTTACATGAAAGAATTTTCCAGCATTCACTGAAGTGAAGAGCTGTCCAAAGTTGGCTCCTTGGTGAAGTGATGACAAACCATCAGTGGTGACATTGATTGAAGGGTTGAGAGGTGAGTTCACAAAAATGCTATGAAGCATTCAGCTCACCAGATGTTTATGGAAAATTTCAAATATATTGGGTGGGATGCGGAGCATAGGAATAAAATACTTCCCTCAGGAATTTACAGTTCAACTGACAAAACAATGACCACTTATTGTATAAAACAGTAGTTAGATTTACTTTGAAAATCTTTACTCCCATAGGATAGAAAATTCAGAAGAAATGGACAGATTCCTAGAAAGGTACAAATTACCAAAATTGAATCAGGAAGATTCAAAAATCCTGAACAACCCAATATCAATTAACTAGATTGAAAATGTCATAAAAAACTTACCAACTAAGAAAAGCCCAGGACCTGATGCATTCACAGCAGAATTCTACAAAACATTCAGAGAAGTTCTAATGCCAACACTCCTCAAAATCTTCAATGAAATCGAAAAGGAAGCAAATCTCCCTAACACATTTCAGGAGGCAAGTATACTGATACCAAAACCAGAGAAGGACCCAACCAAGAAAGAGAACTATAGGCCAATCTCTCTAATGAAAATAGATGAAAAGATACTCAACAAAATACTAGCAAATAGAATACAGCGAATCATAAGGAAAATTATACACCACGACCAGGTAAGATTTATTCCAGGAATGCAGCGATGGTTCAATATTCACAAATCAGTTAACGTAATGCATCATATCAATACAGCCAAAGACAAAAACCACATGATCATCTCAATAGATGCAGAAAAGGCTTTCGATAAAATCCAACATGTGTTTATGTTAAAAACCTTGGAAAAAATAGGAATAGATGGCCTCTACCTCAATCTGATCAAAGCCATCTATGACAAAACAACAGCCAACATCATACTAAATGGACATAAACTGAAAACTTTCACTTTAAAGTCAGGAACAAGACAAGGATGTCCATTGTCACCACTCCTATTCAACATAGTTGTGGAAGCATTGGCCAGAGCAATTAGACAAGAGAGAGAAATAAAAGGAATAAGGATAGGAAAGGAAGAAGTAAAACTATCACTATTTGCAGATGACATGATACTATACATGGAGGACCCCAAAAACTCCACAAGAAAACTCCTGGAATTAATTGACAAATTCAGCAGCATAGCTGGATACAAATTCAACACCCAAAAATCAAAAGCATTCCTATACACGAACAACAAACAGACTGAGAGATAAATAGAGGAAACCATACTTTTTACAATAGCATCCAAGAAATTGAAATACTTAGGAATCAATCTAACAAAGAATGTGAAAGATTTATTCAGTGAAAACTACAGTACTTTGAAAAAAGAGATTGAAGAGGATTTCAATAGTTGGAAAACATACCCTGCTCAAGGTTAGGAAGAACCAACATTGTGAAAATTGCCATACTACCAAAACTGTTGTACAGATTTAATGAAATTCCCATTAAACTACCATTAGCATACCTCACAGATCTAGAGAAAATATGACTTAAATTCATCTGGAACCAGAAGAGACCCAGAAGAGCAAAAGCAATCCTGGGCATCAAGGACAAGTCAGGTGGAATCATAATCCCTGACCTGAAATTATACTACAAAGCTGCGGTAATAAAATCAACCTGGTACTGGCTAAAAAATAGACCTGAGGATCAATGGAACAGACTGGAAGATGCAACCACAATGAAAAACACACTCAGCCACCTAGTATTTGACAAAGGGGCCAAGCAAACTCACTGGAAATAGGATGACCTGTTTAATAAATAGTGCTAGAAAAACTGGCTCACCTCTTGCCAAAAACTGAAAATAGACCCAAGTCTATCACCCTGTACCAAACTCAGGTCAAAAGGGATCACAGATCTCAACATTAAAACAGAAACTCTAAATCTATTGGAAGAGAAAATAGGTAAAAATCTTGAAGACATTGGAGTAGGCAGAGAGTTCATGAACAAAAATGAAACTGCAAGGGAAACACTCCAAAGAATCAATAACTGGGGCTTCATCCTACTGAAAAGTTTTTGTACATCTAAAGAAATCACCAGCAAAGTAAAAAGAAAACCCACAAATTGGGAAAAAAATCCTAGTTGGTTGTCCCTCAGAAAAAGGTCTTCTATCTAGAACATACAAAGAATTAAAAAACATGTACTTGACCATATTCAAAGACCCAATCCAGAAATGGGCATCTGAGATGAATACACACTTCCCAGTTAAAGAAATACAAATAGTAAATAAATATATGAGAAAATGTTCCACATCCTTAGTCATTCGAGAAATGCAAATAAAAACAACACTGAGATTTCATCTAACCCCAGTAAAAATGGCCAGTATGAAAAAAATCATCCAATAACAAATTCTGGCGAGGCTGTGGAGAAATAGGGACTCTAATACATTGCTGGTGGGAATGCAGACTGGTGCAACCACTGTGGAAAGCAGTTTGGAGATTTCTCAGCAAACTAGGTCTAGAGATTCCATTTAAACCAGCTATCCCCCTTCTTGGCATTTTCCCAGAAGATCTGAAAGCATCATATCACTCTGACATGTGTGCACCCATGTTTATAGCAGCGCAATTTGTAATAGCTAAATTGTGGAAGCAACCCAAATGTCCATCCACAGAAGACTGGATTAAAAAACTGTGGCATTTTTATATAATGGAATATTATTCAGCTATAAAGGGGGACAGACAGTAACCGGCTGGAGCTCCTGAGGAGCGATGGCGGAGGTCTGAACTCACCTTAGCACATCCACGACGACAGGGCCCGACCCGGGTTGGCGCTCTAACATCCTTGCTGCCCAGAGCTATGGACGTGTCTGTGTGACTGTGTTTGATTGTTCCTAAGAAACCAGGCAAAAGATGGCGACCACGTGAGCAGCAAGGAAGCGATCCTCCTCGATAAACACCACCAGCTCGAGACAGACTTGGCGAGCGTGAATGCCCGGACCTCTGCTGGGAAGATCAAACTGAACGTGTTTCTCTGAGCTGCCGGGGGAGATGCGGTAGGGTGGCCCAAACTGCCGCGGCGAGACGCGAGAAAGCCCCAGACGCTGGGAGCCGGAGACGCTCCGCGCGGATAGGGGGCTTGGCTGGGTCTGACCGCCCTGGGGGCAAAGCAAGCTCAGTCCCTTCCGCCTCCCGAGCCGGCGCAGCTGTCCAGCGACTCCCGACAGAGATCGGCTTATTAGCAGTGGGAATGCCTGGCAGTCCCACATTTTGCGCGCATCGGGCAGGTTGTGCAGCCTAGACGCTCGGCAGCCAGCGGTCCGTGGCCAGGGCGGCGCGAGCAGCATAGGAGTGGAGCATCCCGCTCCCTCCCCCAGACCCGGAGAGCGCGAGGAAACAAGTGGCTGTGAGCGGCGGATCGCGAGCATAGCACAAAAAACTGGCACCTTGGAACCTTCCTGCCTGCAGGGACTCCAAAAACGGGTGAGCTATTTGGGCTCGCGACCAGATCACGGAGTGGGGGAGGAGATCCATCCCTATACCTGCAGGGAACCCTGGGAGGGCGGGGGAGCGGTCTTACACACCTCACCCAGGTCTCTAGATAGGGAATAGCTAACCAACATCTGTACAGCCTTTTAAGCAGAACTCTCAGCAGAAAGCTTAAGGGACATTCCCCCAAAGGAAAGTCACTGGAGCAGCCTCTGCAGCAGACCTTTGCCTGCTGAAATGCCTGGGGAATCTACTGCTCAATATTTTGAATCAGATACCCAAAAAAGGGAATACAGAAGAACAAATCTCAGAAGAAAGCTTAAGGGACATTCTCCCAAAGAGAAGGAATCATTGGAGCAGCCTCTGCAGCAGACCTCCACCTGCTGAACTGCCTGTGGAATTTATAGCTCCACATTTTGAATCTGATACCCAAAAATGGGAAAACAGAGGAGCAAAACGCAGTCTCAAAACTCAACTCCACCCAGAA
>PVLD010031309.1:0-15918 GCA_004027595.1 Dinomys branickii | reverse complement strand
TCCAACATCAAGCAGGAAGCATGAACTGAGTTACTGGGCTTCAGCTCCCACCCTGAACGCCCTCTGTGAGCACCTTGAGCCTCGGCGGCCTGCGCAATCACCACCTGTTCCTGATAGCAATGGGACGAGTCCACAGGCTTCAGGACTCACCCCAGACTACTAATACGAGCAACAAGAGTGTCTCCATACTGCTTGCATATATGAACCTTGTATGAACCCATGGCGACCTGGTAGGCAGCAGAGAGAGAACCTCCCGGAGGAATGCCACTCAGACATAGCAATATAGCAACATGTGAAGGACAGAAGGGACGGAGGTGGGTATCCTGAACTCGAGAAGGATCTGAAATGGGAACTGAAACCCTCGGAAACTCTAAGCAAAACCTCCTCTGGAGGAGGGGATCGCAGATCCGCCATGGCGCACTCCGAGGGAGACGAGATGGAGAGGGAGGAGGTCGCTGCTCCAAGCACACCCTTGGCCCACGCCCTCGTTTCGGCATTCGCAGCTTCAGCTTCGGAAACCCATTGCCCAGCTACAAGGGGTGGGGAATGGTAATGCTGGAGATCAGGAGGAGGTGGGAGGAGAAGAAAGGGCCTCTGGCATCAAGGCAACAGGACAGAGCCAAAAGGGTCACAGAGGGCGTCCCGATGGGGGCGCGTGCCCCGTGGCTAATCCATGGTGGGCCCCGCGGCTGCTCCACTGTGGGTCCCGTGGCTGCTCTGCTGCTGCTCCGCAGTGGGCCCAGTGGCTGCTCTGCTGAGGACCTCGCTCAGGGCACCTCATGGACTGGACCCGCCCCCACCCATAGCAGGACGACAGGGTGGAGCTGGGCGGTCCACTGTGAGCATATGTGCTTTCCCACCTCCAACCATGGCAGTTTGTATACACCCATGTATGTTATAGTATAGTCTGAGGCAGCTATATCTCTTCCCAAGGCGACAGTCCAGGGGTATAGATAAACCCAGGAGTACAGTTATTATCACAGGGAAGATGACTGATTGAGTGGTGGGGCAACGGAGATGAGGGAGGAGAAAAATTGAATGTAACTGAGTAACAAAGGTGAAGGTAACTATGTAGGACAGCATCCAGAGCTAATTCCCTTCAATGTTCTCTATAATTCTGTATTTCCTCAATCGTTTTTGTATTAACAGAAGTGAAGATAACTTTATATTATACAGCATCCAGTGCAAATTCCCTACTATCTCCTCTATAATTTGGTATTTCCTTTAATGTTTTTGTGTTAACTAATGTGAAGATAACTATGTAATACAACATCCAGTGCTAATTCCCTACTATATTCTGTATAACTTTGTATTTTCTGTATTGTTTATGGCTTTTCTGGTTCGTATGTCTCCATTCTTTTGTCTTTAAAATAAAATTTAAAGAAAATAAAAATAAAAAATAAACAACAACAACAACAAAAAATAAAACTGAAGAATGAATTTTAAGAACAACAGAGGTTAAGAGCAGGATATATTTATTGAGGGAAAAAAAGCTTCTGTCTGACAGAGTGACAGAAAGAGGGTCTGAGTGGGTTGCCAAGGACCCTGCCTTTCTTAGGGATTTAATAGAGCAAAAACCACGAGGTGAGGCAGGTCCAAGGTGGGAAAAAAATAGGAACTCACAAGGTGGGCATGAGGTGGGACAAAACTATGGTCAGCCAGTAAGATTACAAACATAATTGCTCAGGTAAAATTGATTGAATCAGCATCAAATAGGGAAATGAGTCTTGTAGCAAGAATACAGAACAGGGGCTTTTGCCTGTAGGGGGTTGTAGGAGATTGACAACTGGTGGTCACTTCATAACCCCCAGCTGTCCTGAGTGAGCGCGGTGCTACATGTGGGAGGCCCACCCGGGGATGGCTGCCAGCAGCAGAAGAGGCAGAAGTGAAGTTAGGCTCTTGGGAGCGGAGACTCCTGGGAGCTGGTGGAAACTGTACGGAACTGTTGGTTGTTTTGGAGGAGCTGGTCGTGCTGGCTTTCCTGATGAACTTGGCTGCTTCCATCCTCCAAGGAGCTCGGGACCTCGCTGGCACTGAGAATGGCTTTGGTTCACTTTGGGGGAGCTCTGGTCCTCACTCTGAGCATCGCTTCCTGGCTCCAGAGGGGAAGATGGGGCACCGCTCAGCCTCCAGGAGAAGCTTGCTGCGTTGGCTTCCCTGATGGGAACTCAGCCATCTTGATCATCAGAGGAGCTCAGGACCTCACTGTTGCCCAGCATGGCTGTGGTACCTTTTGGGGGAGCTCTGGTTCTTACTTTGAGCCTCACTTCCTGGCTCCAGTGCAGATCCCTCAGCCTGCGAGCACAGATCTCATCCTGCTGGCACAGACTTCCTAGATTCCACCACTGACCTTTGGGCCTTCCCAGTGCAGATCCATGAAACAGGCCTGCATAAGATGTTGTCCTGGGCTCTGGGCCTCCAGTTGGACTGGTGGGAGGTATTGTTATGGGCTCTAGGTCTTTAGCTGGACTCATGCAGGACATTATCTCAGGATCCAGGCCCCCAGCTGGATTCCTGGTCTATATTGTAGACAGATTTGCTGTGCTCTCTTGTATATGACTCTTTGGGTGACTGTTATAAATAATCTTACAAAATGTGTCCTGTATTATATTGTTTCCCCTTGCAAATAAGTCCCACACTATAACAGGTATAGAGTTAGTGACCCTTCCTGGCTTTCTCATGTGATAGAGACCTACTTAGAATATCAGGCCCTGATGTCTATCCTTAGGAAGTATGTGGGTGCGTTTGTTTGCTCCTTTGTCTTGAGGTCTGGCCCACAGCTGGAGGTGTCTCCCCCACAGTGGCAAAATATCTCATCTTCTGCACCGGCTCCTCCGGGGGCCTGGCCCTATCTGACTGCCTGTAATATTTCTATCCAACTCTGCTGCCTACAACAACGGGACCTGCAAATAATCCAAATAATGTAAGGGGGCTATTATAACCCCCAACCTGCTGGACGTCTGATACATCAAGTTTGTGTTCTCTAACATCGAAGAATGACTCTGAGGAACAACAGAGGTTAAGAGGAGAAAATACTTCTTGAGAGAAAGGAAGCTGAGAGAGAAAGAAATGGGTCCCCAGTTGGTGGCTGGGGACCCTCTTCTCGAGGGGCTTTTATAGAGCAAAACCATGTGAGAGGTGGGTGTGAGGGGGACCACAATCACCTAAGAAGATTACAAGTATAGTCACTGAGGCAGTGTTAAATGGGGAAGCAAGTCACACAGCGCGCGCACACGGGAAGACAAGGGGCTTCCCGGAAAGGGTGGGCGAAGGTTTGTTCCCCAAGCTCGTTGAAGCCTGTTTAGAACTTCAATCACTGCTCTTCACCCCTAGGGAAGTGTGTGGTGTGGTGATTTCCCCATCCTGAGGTTTGACTTTCAAGAACGCGCCTCCAGCCACAGCTGTCCTCTGCCCTGACCTCTCAGGGCCAGCCCTGTCTGCCCTGTATTTCTAAATAACTTAGTGATCGGTAATACTACATCCAGCCCTCCTAAGTCTGCAAAACAAGAGGGCCTGCCCTTAGTACATTTCCCAGGATCTGAGCTGTCCTGTCCCCCATGATTACCTTGTCATACAGAAACAGCTATAGAGCTGTCCCGCTTGGAGTAGGTTGGGGTTCTGTCCTTTCCCTGCTCACTCAATTCTCAGTTTAGGGGCACTGAGGAACCTCAATGGAACTGCAGGTTTTTTGCTAACTACAAACTAAAAACCACTGGTCTACATAAAACCTACTAGAGACAAGGAAAATGAGGCCCAGAAATACTGTAAACTGCTGACCTGGAACTCTGAGATCTCCTACCTGTTGTTTGTTGGTTGGTTTGGTTTGGTTTTTCTGAGTCATGGTCTTACTTTGTAGCCCAGACTGTCCTTGAACTCTTGATCCTCCTGCCTCAGCCTCTCAAGTGCTATAATTACAGGAGTATACTCCATGCCTGGAAGATCTTTCAGTTTTTCTGCTGTGTGGTATTATTTCTATCATTTCTGTAAAAATGAATTATCCTATGTTCCGGGGGCTGGGGATATAGCTCAGTGGAATAAGCGTCTGCCTAGCAAGCGCAGGGTCCTGAGTTCGATCCCCAGTACTGCCAAAAAAAACAAAAAAGTGATATCCTATGTTCCATTCCCTTTGAACCTGAGTTTAAGTAGTTATTCCTTGAAAAGCAACTTCATAAACTAATTTGTAATGGGATGTTTGTGGCCAAGGATAGCTTACTAAATTGTATGTCACATGTCCCTGTCCCAGGAGGAAACATCTGGCAAGGACTATGGGGGAACCCACGGTCTAGGGAGACCTAGGTAGCACAGCTGTACCAGGTGTGGAGGGGAAGAAGGAAAGGAGGGAGAGAGGGAGGGGAAAGAAAGAAGGGAGGGAGGGGGAAGGAGGGCAAGGGAGAGTGTCCTGGTTACTTTTCCCTCATTGCTGAGACAAAATACCCAATGCCCAAAATGAAGAAAGGAAAGGCTTATTTAGTTTACAGTTTGTGGAGGTTTCAGTCCATATTTGGCTGGCTCAGAGGCAGAGTGGCACATGGCAGAGGGCAAACGTTCATGGCAGCAGAGCACAGTAACACAGCAAAAGGGAGGAATGGCTGCAAGCAGCCTCTTTCCTTCCCTTACATAGTAAACAGCCTACCCACACCCAGGGGGCGTGTAGCACTCACACAATCTCCATGCCCTCCTCTTCCACAGGCTCAGGATGTGTACAAAGTAAGCACCCTGGCCTCCTGCTGAGTCACTCAGCCAAACCTCTAGACTCCCCAAGTTGACACAATGTATCAATCATAACAGAGAGGAAGGAAGGGAGGAAAGGAGGGGAAGGGAGCAGACCCTCCAGATGGCTGGAGTGAGACCTGCCTTGACAGGATCTGTGGCCCTGGGTCAGATTCCCAGGCAGCCCAAGGTGACCTTTCAGGACTGAAGTGGTAACAGCACCACCATCCTTACTGTGTAGGAAGCCACAGACCCTGAACTGGTCCACACAGGTCAGCAGCCTAGAGGAGGAACGCAAGGAGGACAGTGTGTCAGGGCGGATGAAGGTGATCAGCGACTTGGGGGAACTAGGCGCACCAGAAAGGGCTCTCCATGGTGCGGAAGGAACCACACGGAAGGCAATCTGGGAAGGGGGCATCTGAAGGGCCTCACCGCACAGTGGGAAGCTGCCTGCACCTGGGCTCTGGGTTCCACGCGGCCCCAGACACACAGCGAGGCAGAGAGGCTTCGACGGATTGGGCAGAAGCAGTGCTCCCAAGGCAGCGCAGTAAACTAAAAAAAAAAATATAGAAAGTTAAACAAAATAATCTTTCCAGATTAAGGTTACTGTATTTTCTCAGCTCGTTCTTTTTCCTCTCCTCTCTCTCTTTTTTGTGTCACATGCTACCCTCAAGCTCTGACTGGCAGGCCAGGCCTGGTGGCGCACACCTGTAATCCCAGCACTCAGGAGGCTGCGGCAGGAGAACTGCTGTGAGTTTGAGGCCAGCCTTGGCTACAAAGTGAATTCAAGGCCAGCCTGAACTGCATAGCAAGACCCTGTCTCAAAAAGAAAAAAAAAAAAAAAAAAAAAGAATATTAAAGTAAAGTCTAGCTGGTGATATTGCTCAGTGGCACAGTGCCTACCTGGCAAGTGCAAGGTCCTGAGTTCAATTCCCAGTACTGAAAAGATTTAAAAAAATAAAGTCTAGAAGAAAAAAAATTTTTTTTTTATTTTAATACCAGCACTTGGGAGGCTGAGGCAGGAGAATTGCTGTGAGTTTGAGGCCAGCCTTGGCTACAAAGTGAATTCAAGGCCAGCCTGAAGTGCATAGTGAAACCCTGTCTCAAAAAAGACAAAATTTTCATTTTCCTGAGTTCCATTTGAAAGACTATTACACATTTATTTAGCAACAATTTTTTATTTTTTTGAGATAGGGTCCTGCTGTGTCCAGCACAGCCCTGGAAAGCTGGTAGGAGGACGAAAAAGAAATGAAGGTAAGAGTGAAAGCGCAGAGCTGAGGCCAGACGGAGCCCTTTCTCTCGGTGGAGGAAGCCGCCCAATGACTGCAGTGTGTTCATTTACACGCTTGGCAGGTTGATGTCAGGTGGAAGTCCTCTGCCTAACAACTTGTTGGCCTCGCTCACCTCGGGCGCTCTGTGTTCTCAGGGCTGGACTTCTCTAGCCCTGCACGTGGGCTTGATCTTCAGCTTCAGGTGCTTCTCACAGGGTCCCACTGTGTAGTTCAGGTGGGCACTGAAGTCAGTTTATATAGCCCAGGCTGGCCTTGAACTTGCAGTGTTCTGCCTCAGCCAAGTAGCTGTACCATCACATCTGGGTGTTTTTAGCAACAATATTATCAAAACGATCTTTTCTTGAGGATGTGGAGAAATGTACTATAGAGGACCTAAACAAAGTCCTATATTTGCTGGTTCTAAAACATGCTTTTGTTCTCATAGTAAAACTTTTAGGCTGGGCATAGTAGCACACATGTGTAATCCCAACATTCTGGGAGGTGAGGCAGGGGGTTTCCAATTTTGAGCCCAGCCTGGGCAACTCAGCAATAAAAGAGGGCTGCAGATAGAAGCCAGAGCTCTCTGGTTTTGATAGGGCAAGTGAGACTCCATTTTCTGTTTTTAACTCCTTATTAAGAGATGTTGGACTAGGTGTGGTGGCACATACCTGTAATCACAGCACTCGGGAGGCTGAGGCAGGAGGATTGTTTCGAGTTCAAGACCAGCCTGGGCTACAAAGTGAGCTCAAGACCAGCCTGAGCTGCATAGTAAGATCCTGTCTCAAAAAGGCCAAAAAAAAGAGAGAAGTCGCTTAAAGTTCACTTAAGCTATAGTTCACCCCAGTTGCCTTGGTTTGTTATCAACTCAGAGCAGAGAAGAGTCATCAAATGCGAATCAAACAAACAGGACAAATTGGGAAGTGGGCTAAAGGTTAAACTGCAATGGGTATTTGTCACCCTGTGGGAGAATTAAATGTGACAATTGTGTGACACCCTTGTAAGAGCCCCAAAGATGAGGTAATGCTTACTATGGAAGCCTAAAATGTACTTAAACAGAAGGTGAGACCCAGATGGCGCAGACATCTTTCCTGGCTCCTGGTTAGGGACTGTCCATCAGCCGGTCTAACAAAGCTTTCTTCTTTCCTGCCTTTTTGGTTTTCTTGTGAGTGCCTTTCTTGTTGAACTTGCTTGCTGTATCAATTTCAATCTCCATTATTGAAAAAGATTCAATCAAGATATAGATTGCAGTTGGCATGAACATTCCCCATGGTGGTAGGGGAGAATGTGCCCCTCTGAGGACAAGCACCGCCCTAAAGCTGGCTCACACCCCGTTGCCTTTCAGGGACTTGCTGGCTTCCTGCTGTCTGTATGTACTTCCATGACGTATCTACACTTGTCAACGTTTTGAATCTTAAGGATGTAAGGTTGCCTGGCATGGTGGCTCCACACCTGTAATCCCAGCACTCAGAAGGCTGAGGTAGGAGGATTGCTGCAAGTCTGAGGCCAACCTGGGCTACAAAATGAGTTCAAGCTCAGCTTGAACAGCATAGCGAAATCCTGTCTCAAAAAGACAAGAAAGGGCTGGGGATGAGGCTCAGTGGAGTGGAAGAGCTCTTTCCTTGCATGCACAAGGCCCTGGGTTCGATCCCCAACACACACACACACACACACAACACATAAAGTGCTGTAGAGACTAAATTTTGTTCTGTAGCAGACGGGTATAATACACAATCTCTCATGTGTCAAAGAAATGACCATTTATTTTCCTGGAAAAGGCCACTTTTTTTTTCTTCAGTAACAACTTGAACATATTTACTTAGGGGTCTTCATTCTCTCCGTCACCATAACCATCACCGCAGTGTGTACACAGCAGAGGGAAAGGGGAAAAAATCAGAACTAGCTGGGCATGGTGGCATATGCCTACAATCCCAGCGCTTGGGAAGCAGAGGCAGGAGGATCCTGAGTTCGAGGCCAGGCTGAGCTTTATAATAAGACCTTGTCTTGAAGTAAAAATAAATCAAGATTAACCCCAATGTCAGAGCTATTAAAATTCAGGAACACATTTCACAGTTAATTACAAAGATGAGGCCCTTTGGGAATAAGTCAGATGGCGTTGAGCCAGAGAAGAAAGAGCTCAACTGGTCTTTCCGGAACGAGTGGGGCTTCAAGGGATCAAAATGGCATTGGCAGACCGAGAGGACTGGGCGGGACCACCCCGCCTTCTCCCGGGAGATCCCCGGAGGAGGCATCTCTTTCTAATTGTGCACAAAGGCGCTAGATGGGCCAGGAACCATGTCAAGACTGGAATCTAAGCCCAAAAGGAAGAGATACAGGAAGATCTCTCCATGAGAGGACTTTTAAATTCAGAAATGTTAAGATCCTATAATTCATCTCAAGGATCTGATTGGCAAATTTGATTTGATCTAATTCCCTTTTGCCACGAAAGGTAACATACTTACAGGTTTCAGAGAGTAAGACATGGAGTTTTATTTGGGAGGTGCATTATTCTGCCCATCGTAACACTAAATCTTTGGGATTGGAAATGTGCTCCCTGGCCAGGCATGGTGGGTGCGCCTGTCATCCCAGCACTCAGGAGGCTGAGGCAGGAGGATCACTGTGAGCTCAAAGCCACCCTGAACTACATAGTGAGACACTGTCTCAAAAAAAAAAAAAAAAAAAAGAGAGGGCGCGCGAGAGAAATGTGTGCCTGTAGGGGAAGTAGCTCAAAGGGGAAGTGCTTGCCAGGCGTGGGCAAGGCCCTGGATTAAATCCCCAATATAAAGAGGAAGAGGAAGAAGAGGGGGAAGGAGAAGGAGGGGGAGGGGAGGAAGAAATGTGTGAGGTAGGAAGCTGAGGTCCATTACACAGGGCATCTTTAGGCAACTTTGCTGGAGAATGAACCTCCTGTCCTCGGGATTCTGTTTAGCTGGAGAATAAGTGAGTTCTGGGCACTTCCAGACCCTGCTGAGGAGCATCAGGCGTCTGGCCTGTTCCTCCTGGGACAGTATTATCACCGCTAAGCTGTTTCTCTCGGAAGGACACAAAATATTCTCGTGCCATTTCTTGTCCCTTTATAACTCATGAGACCATGAAATAAAGTGCCAGCGGATACAGACACAAGCCCCAGCTGAGAGCGCGCTGGGGGAGAGTTTGGCGCTGGGTTTCCCTTAGGCCTCATTTAAGTCCCGGGGCAGGGCAGGAGCTCCTTGCAGTCTCACACATCATGACGTGACGAGCGGTTCCTGCCAGCCCCCCGGTCTTGCAAATTGTTTCAGCAGCAAGAAAGATGGGGCACAGAGGCCAAGCACAGAATAAAATTTAGAATTATAATGAAAAAAATAAAATTTAGGGCCAGGGATATAGCTCAGCAGCATACGCGCTTGCCTGGCAAGTCTGAAGTCATGAGTCAATTCCTGATACAAAAAAATAAAATAAAATAAATAAAATTTAGGGGCTAGGAATGTGGCTCAGTGGTAGAGCTCTTGCCTTGTACGCACAAGGCCCTGAGCACCCCACAAACAACTTTAAAATGTAATGTATGCTACCAATACTTTTCTGATATTCAAAAAGCTTTTATTTCAATAGATAACAGATTCTACTTTATTTCTATAGCTCATACTAAATTTTTTTTTTTTGGTCTTTTTGAGACAGGGTCTCACTATGCAGTTCAGGCTGGCCTTGAGCTTACTTTGTAGCCCAGGCTGTTCTCAAACTCAGAACGATCCTCCTGCCTCAGCCTCTTGAGTGCTGGGATTAGAGGTGTGCGCCACCACACTGGGTATTCATGCTAATTTTGCACACAGAAAATTACAGTGTGCTTTACATTCAATTTAGATAAGTTTTCCCCAGTGTAAGTTATCTAAAATTAATCCAACAATATTCTTTTTATCTTTTTCTTTTTTGTTTTTTGATACAGGGTGTTACTATGTAGTTCAGGTTCCCCTTAAACTCACAGGGATCCTCCTGCCGTACAGCAGGTGTAAGCCACAGTGCCTGGCTACCAATGTTCTTTTAAAATGAGGACATACATTCTGTCTGACTTTTTCACTTTTCAGTCTTTTGAGACAGGCCTCATTATGTAGTTCAGGATGCCTGAGACTGGCCTTGATCTTGCAGTGATCCTCCTGCCTCAGTCTCCAGAGTGCTGAGATTGCAGGCCTGAGCCACCACACCCAGCTGACTTTTCTTTTTAGAAACTACAAGGCAAAGGAAATTGTGTAAATTCTGCATGGTCAGGGAAGTGACTAAAAATGTGGTGGCAGAACATAAGAGTAAATACTTCAATGCATTTTCCAAGAAAGAAGTCTCAGAAGGTCATATGCCTCCCGGTGAGCCTCTGAGAAGCCCAGGCTAAAATCTCTGGGGGAGGGTGGGGAGAATTGTGGGGCAGTACAGGGAGGCAGAGGATCAGAAAGTAGATTGGTGCTAAGATCTCCCTGGAGATGGTGGAATAAAACGCCTCAAAGATTTGTCTGAGTCCTCCAAAAGTCACTACATGGTTGAAATAGTCAATGCCAAGATTTTCCAGGAGCGTTACCCATGGAAGGCTGCTGGCACCCTTCTGACTCTGAGGAAGGCCTGAAGGTTGGGCAAGTCCGGGCCCCCCTCACACCAGGGAAAGCTAAGCCTCAGATCATCCTCTCTGGGCAACGGTGAGCACCTCCCCCTCCACCAGCACTGTGTCAGCACCTTTGGTGCTCTGTTCTCCAGACCTAAAGTCTGAAGACAGCAAAGGAATGAGACCCCTGGCCTCCTCCCATCCACTTCCTCTTTTCCGGCCCAGAGCGCCTCTGGGCTGAGGGACTGTGCACCGCTTCCTCCTCCATCCTGGCCCTCAGGACTGGCGTGTCCACCAGCCAAGTGTCCTGCAGAAAATGAAAAGCAATGACTCTCTCTCGTCCTGGGGCATCAAGTCTCTAGGACCTCAGCCTAAAGGTGGAATGCATAGAACAAAACTTAGAGAAGTAGTTAAATTTATTGTTTCAATATTTGTAAAAGCAAGCTCCATTTCACTAATAAATAGCAAACCAGAGACTCAAATGTACTTGTATCTGGCTTAAATCTGTGTATTTGATTTTTTTTTTTTTTTCCCCGGTCCCGGGGATCGAACTCAGGGCCCTAGTGCTCAGCGGCAAGCACTTAGCCCACTGAGCTGTACCTCCAGCCCAAATCTGTGTATTTGAAAAAGTCATTCTTCAACTCTTTTCGGCTCAAGGTCGTCTTTGTTTTGTATCTCCCAGCCTTTTACTACATTTTATTACAACTTGAATAAAACAGCTCATTGCCCTCTGGAGGCTGAGGCAGGGGGATCACTACAAGTTCAAGGTCAGTCTGGGCTGCATAGTGAATTCAAGGCCAGCCTGAACTATACAGTGAGATTCTGTCTCAAAAACAACAACATGGCAGGGCATGGTGGTGTATGCCTGGCTCCAGTGCAGATCCCTCAGCCTGCTGCCACAGATCCTTCATCCCACTGGTGCAGACCTTCTAGGCTCCACCACTGACCTTTGGGCCTTCTGTGTTGGTTTGGGGCTTGTTTTTGCAACGGGAGCAATATAATACTGGACGCATACTTTATATGATTATTTATAATGGTCACCCAAAGAACGATATACAAAAGAGTGCAGGAAATCTGCCCACACACTAAGACCAAGGAATCCAGCTGGGAGCTTGGATCTCACAACAATGTCCTACATGAGTCCAGCTGAAGACCTAGAGCCCATAACAATACCTCCCATTAATCCAACTAGAGGCCCAGAGCCCATAACACTATCTCATCCAGGCCTGTTTCATGGATCTGCACTGGGAAGGTCCAAAGGTCAGTGGTGGAATCTAGGAAGTCTGTGCCAGTGGGATGAAGGGGCTGTGCTAGCAGGCTGAAGGATCTGCACTGGAGCCAGGAAGCGACACTCAGAAGAACCAGAGCTCCTCTGAAAGGTTTTACAGCCATCCTGGGCAACAGTGAGGTCCTGAGCTCCTCTGATGATCAAGATGGCTGAGTTCCTGTCAGGGAAGCCAATGCAGCAAGCTTCTCCAGGAGACTGGCAGTGCACAATCTTCCCCTCCGGAGCCAGGAAGTGATGCTCAGAGTGAGGACCAGAGCTCCCCCAAAGTGAACCAAAGCCATTCTCAGTACCACCGAGGTCTGGAACTCCTCAGAGGATGAGAACAGCCAAGTTCATCAGGCAAGCCAGCATGACAAGCTCCTCCAAAACAAGCAACGGCTTCCACCAGCTCCAACAGCCTTTCACTGCTCCCAATAGCCTCAACTTTTCCTTCTGCAGTTCTGTCTTTTATGCTGCTGCCAGCCATCCTCAGGTGGGCCTCCCACACCCAGCACTGCTCTCACTCAGGACAGCTGAGGATTAGAAGTTGACCACCAGTTATCAGTCCGCTGCACCTTCCCAGTGCAGATCCTTGATACAGACTTGCATGAGACATTGCCGTGGGATCCAAGCCCTCAGCTGGATTCTTTGGGTCTCTAGTGTGTGGACAGATCTGCACTCTTCTGCATTTGACTCTTTGGGCAAATATTATAAAATAAAGTATTCATTCTGCATTAAATCTCTTCCCTTGCAAACCCTAACTGCAACACTCTCTCTGCCCTTGCTTGACCCCATCTGAGGCTCTATAGAAGGCAGTCTGAAGGCATTTTGTGTGGTAAATTCCTGGATCCCTTTCAAAAATGATTAAAAAATCCCAACAACTTTTTCTTCAAAAAAAATTTTTTTTTGGTCTTTTTGAGACAGGGTATCACTATGCAGTTCAGGCTGGGCTTGAGCTCACTTTATAGCCCAGGCTGGTCTTGAACTTGCAACAATCCTGCCTCAGCCTCCCAAGTGCTGGGATCACAGGTGTGTGCCACTATGTCTAAAATTATCTGAAGCTGGGCATGGTGGACACATGCCTGTAATTTCAGCATTTGGGAGGCTGAGGCAGGAGGATCACTGTGAGGTCGAGACTACCTTGGGCTACAAAGTGAGCTCAAGGCCAGCCTGAACTGCATAGAGGGACCCTGTCTCAGTATTTTTTATTTTTCCAGGGATCAAACTCAGGACCTTGCGCTTGCCAGGCAGGCACTTATTCCACTGAGCTATATCCCCAGCCCCCTAGAGACCCTGTCACAAAAAGACAAAAAAACAAAAAACAAAAAAGAGAAAAGTTCCAAAGAAAGTACAAAGAGTTCCCATGTGCTACACCATTTGATTCCCCCTGATTTACCACCTTCAACTACTGTGGAGTCCAACATCAATGTTGTTAATAACTGAACTCCAGACATTTTTCACGTTTTACCAGTTTTTCTATTAGTCTTTTTTCTCTTCTGAGATCTAATCCAAGATACCACATTATATTTTGTTGTCTCCTCAGCCTCTTCTGACCTGTAGCAAAGTCTCAGTTTACTTTTTCATGATTTTGAGGAGTATTATTCAGTTACTTTGTAGAATGACAGAATAGTTTTTCAATCACCAGACATAAGGTTATCAGGTTGTGCTGGGTCCTGTAATGTAACTGTTGGCAGTTTGAGGCCAGCCTGGGCTACAGAG
Organism: Dinomys branickii; assembly: GCA_004027595.1. Lineage (NCBI taxonomy): Eukaryota > Metazoa > Chordata > Mammalia > Rodentia > Dinomyidae > Dinomys > Dinomys branickii. The sequence continues at coordinate 2,393 of PVLD010031309.1, read as the reverse complement.
TGAGTTTAAGGCCAGTCTGAACTGCATAGGGAGACGCTGTCTCCAAAAACAAAATAAAAGTAATTAACCCAAAAGGTTGAGATTTATAACCAGGCAGGCTGAGTCCAGAGTCTACGTTATTATTTCCATATTGCACAGGAGAAAACAGGCTTGAGGGGCAGACCGCTCCCTGGCGTGTGCGGTTTCCACCCCCACCCAGGCCGCCCTCCCCTAACCTCTGCAGGGAAAGAGGAGTAGGGTAGGCTAGGGTGGGGGTGGGGTGGAGACCTCTCCCCTCCCGAGTTTTAAGGATGGAGGGGTTGTGAGACCAGAGACAAGAAAGGCTGTCAGTCCCAGCAGCAGGAGCACCGGAGGGTTTAGACTACCCTCGCTTACCCAGATCTCAGCCCTCTGCTTCCGGGCCGCACTGTACTTTCTTTTCACCCGAATCTACTCAACGCAGTGTCTGAGGCCACTCCTGAACTGACCTCCAGTGAGCTGGACCCCAGCATTACTCTGGAGAGCCCAGTGGGGGCCTCTGGATGAGAGCCGTTGGAGAGAGATTTTCAGGTTGTTGCTGCAGGGGATGGGAAGGCCTCTGGGAGCCCCGAATGCCCCCCTTTGGTACTGGGGGCTCCATTTAGGGCATTCCCACTGAGCTACATTCCCTGGCTCCTTTTACAATTTTTAAATTTAGATACAGGGTCTCACTAAATTGCCCAGGTTATGTGCCAATTTGCAACTGCCCTGCCTCAGCTTCCTGGAGTGCTGGGATTACAGATGTGCACCAACAACACACCCAGTTTAAAATGTTTCTTTCACCTGGTGTGGTGGCGCATGCCTGTAATCCCAGCACTCAGGGGGCTGAGGTAGGAGGATCGTTGCAAGTTCAAGACCAGCCTGGACTACAAAGTGAGCTCAAGGCTGGTCTGAAATGCAAAGCCGAGACCCTGTCTCAAAAAGACACAAAATAAAATAAAAATAAAATGTTTCTTTCTTGAGATTTCTGTGGAGGAGGTTGAGGTCATTTCACAGCCGCCTTGGAATTAGCTCTATTAGTCTTTGCTGGACATTGGTTCTTGCTCCCAGTAATCTTAGATCTTAAACAAAGGGACAAGTTATTCCTATAGATTAAAGCCTTAGGGTAAAACAGGTTTTCCAAACAAGGCCTGGGTTTTGGATACGTTACTCATTCTCCCTTATGCAAACACACAGATACCTTTTCAGAAAAGAATGCAATGCCCTTTGGAATATTTTTCTTAAAACTAGCTGGGCCTGGCAGCTCATGCCTGTAATCCCAGGATCTGGGAGGCTGAGACAGGAAAATTGTGAGTTCAAGGCTACCCTGGGCTATATAGCAAGTTCAAGTCCAGTCTACACTAGTGGTAGACCCTGTCTCCAAAAACAAAAACCAGAACTCCAGGCCTAAGTTTCTTTCTTTTTTTTTTTTTTGGAAAAAAAGTTAAAATTTATTAATAATATTTAACATCACATAGTTATTTCAACTAGTTCTTTATTGTACACAGTGACATCTTCACCAAGGCCTAAGTTTCTAAGAAAGAAATTTCCAGTGTCACTTTGTTCTTTAAAGTGAAATGCAGTTCACAACCATAAAAGTCACCCTTTTATTAAGCATGCAGTTCAGTGGATGTTACAGTCTGGAGTTATTGCAAGGAGAACAATATAATTCAGGACACATATTTTGTAAAGTTTTAACAGTTACCCAAAGAATGATATACAAAAAGAGTCCAGGAAATCTGTCCACACACTAAAGACCAAAGAATCCAGCTGAGGTCCTGGATCCCACACCAATGTCCTGCATGAGTCCACCTGAAGACCTAGAGCCTGTAACAAGGCCTCTCAGGAGTACAGCTGGAGGCCTAGAGCTCATGACAATGTCTCATGCAGGCCTGTTTCACAGATCTGTGCTGGGAAGGCCCAAAAGTCAGTGGTGGAAGCTAGAAAAGTCTGCACCAGCGCAATAAAGGATCTGTGTTAGCAGGCTGAGGGATCTGAACTGGAGCCGGGAAGGGACACTCAGAATAAGAACCAGAGCCAGGTGAGCTGGCGCACGCCTGTAATCCCAGCACTCAGGAGGCTGAGGCAGGAGGATCGTTGTGAGTTTGAGACCAGCCTGGGCTACAAAGTGAGCTCATGGCCAGTCTCAATTGCATAGCGAGACCCTGTCTCAAAAAGACACACACGCAAAAAAAGTAAGAACTAGAGCTCCCCTGAAAAGTACCACAGCCATCCTCAGCAACAGTGAGGTCCTGCACTCCTCCAATGATGAGGAGAGCCAAATTCATCAGGAAAGCCAGCATGACAAGCTCCTCCAAGAGAATCAACAGTTCCTCACAGCTTCTATCAGCTTCTAACAGCACCCAACATCTACCAGCTCCCAACAGCCTCTTCTT
>PVLD010031308.1:0-15827 GCA_004027595.1 Dinomys branickii | reverse complement strand
GGAGAGACTACAGAAGCAAATTAGCTTACGAGCTAGAAGGGGAGGCAAGACCCACACATAGCTCTCTATAAAATGGGAAGTTCTAAGTACAATAAATGTAAACTGCCAAGGGAGGAATGTGTAAGGAGAAATTATTTCCTGATGGGAAGAGTTTTTGAAAACTTAAGAACAAGTGGCATGGAGCTGAGGTCAAAAGGATGAGTAGGATTTGAAACATGAAGAAGAGAGGAAGGATGTCTGTGGCGGATGAAGCGAAGGCTCTGCGGGGAGCCCTGAGGAGGCCCCTTAGGCTGGAGAGATGGGTGCAAGCAGTGAAGAGGGTAGAGACAGGTACATGGGGTGGACTGGTAGGGAGGTGGGAGCTAGACGGAAACCGGAAGGCCAGAGATGGATGGCTTTGCATGTCCACCTGAAGAACAGAGCTTGTTTTTGGTCTGGAGTGCCTGAAGTCTTTAAGGATAGCTGAGCCCGGATATGACACACCATTTTGCATAGGTGTATATTTTCCCTGGTGAGGAGGCCAGAAGTTTTATTATATGAAACCAAACAGTCCTATTATCACTGGATGCTGCACTTGTGAAAGGTTAGGGCACTGAGGCTTGGAGATGCAGTGGCTCTCTGTACCTTAAAGGTCTCAGGTGGCAGTGGTAGTCAGCAAACGAGGAAAATGTGCATGGATTTTCAAGAAAGAGCAGACAAGAGCTGACTAATGATGAATGTATTATTTTATGTGCAAGAGATAAAACATGACAAGTCTTTTCCACCAGAAAATGTGGAAACATTTAAGTCAGAGTAACCAATAAAAGCTTCTTTGGTGGGAAATCAGAGAGACAACCATTTCTGAGACTTATGGGGACAGTGGCATTACCTGAGCCAACGTGAGAGTATCATTGCAGCCGGCAGGCAGGCACCTAATCCCTCTCGCCTGCGTGGGCAGCAGATGGAAAACCAGACAGGGGTATGACCAATCAGTCACCACTGTGGGAGAAATAGCAGTGCCGATTTCTGTGTGAGCGCTTCCGGAGGTATTTCAGGTAGGGGTGGGATAATAAATGTGTTTGGAAATTTACTCACAAGCTGCTCCAGTGAGCCTTCTATGTCCGTGAGCTTTTAAGTAACATCAGTTGTTAGCTTCTTAGAACACAGAATGGTTTGGGCTCAGGAGGCCAAGGTGTTGGTACCAGTTCTGCATGGCATAAGAGAAGTTCTTACACTTTTCTGAGTTCGGTTTCCAACCCAGGCAAAACAAATCATCAGGACGAGGGAAGATCAGTTGCTGCCTGGCCTGTGTCACAGCACCTGCTATGCATATGTTTCCTCTCCGCTGCCGTTTGCAGTAGGGGCTAGGACTGCTTCTGCTTTACAGAGGTGCACAGTGGGGCTTGGAGAAGCTGAGTGATGTGTCAGACAGCGGACCAGAAAACACCAAGCACATTAAACAGATGAGTGCCCAGGAGGGAGGGGCCACCCTTGCCTGCCTGCACATAGCCCTAGCCCAGGCTGTGTGTCTCATTATGAACTTTGTGGCTGGGACTCAGCCCTTGATCCCCAGGGTCAAGCTGAGCACAGGAGTAAGTATTTCTGAGTGAGGAAGCTCTGTGGCTGGCTCGGTAGCTGCTCCATTTTCAATAATGCCCCAAACCAGAAGAGATAAAACACAAGGCAATGTGCCGACAGCAGTGAGTTAAAGCAGGATTCACACGCGAAACAAGAGTTTCTGGAGAAAACAGGGTCAGCCAACGATTAGGTCAAATCACATGAAATCACCAGTAGGCGGCCTTTTTTTAGCAGGGTCATATGATGTGCCTTGGCGCAGGGCTGGAGTGGACTAGGCAGGCTTCTCTAGGGGGCTGGGGCTGATGTCTGCTTGGGCTGGGGTGAGAGAACGGTACGCGGGGAGGGAGCGGAGGTCGGAAGCTGGATGAAGCGTCGGGGGCCTGAGGAGGCGGCTCAATCCCCATCACGTTTCCTAAGGGGCGCTGGGTGGGAAGGGGACAGGTGCTACTCCCTGCTGCCCACTTTTTCTCGTGAGAAAAGTAAAAATTAGAAGATACTGGAAAGTAAATAGAGTAAAATCACCCTTCACTTCATCCTTCAGAGTTAACTTTTGACTTAATAAAAACTGCCTGGTTTTCACCTCTGTTGTCTTACAGTCGAGGCCACACCATCTATTCTATGTAACGTGTTTGCTGCTCTTGTTCTCCATTGTGTATGACAGTAGGATCCCCCTCCTGATTAACAGCTCTCAGTGAACATCACTGTTGGACTGGAGTTTGCCTCCCTAGTGGAGAATGTTTGGTTTATTTCTAGCGTCTTATTTTTCAAGCTGTGGGTGCAGAGAGAGAGGAGAAGTAGGGAGAGGGGAGAGAGAGAGGAGAGACTTGCCTGGGTACCAGGAATTGAGCTCCGCTCCTGCTCTCTGTGCACAGGTGGGAGATGAGAATGGGGAAGCGCCGGGGCCCTGGAATCAGATGCTTTGAGGGTAAATCCAGGCTCTGCCATTTATAGCCATACGTGTAGAATCACCTCCCCCCGCCCTTGCATTGTAGTCTCTTCGTCCATAAAAGGGAGTTTTTCTTTTAGATGCTTTTCAATCTGCAAAGCATTGAGAAATTCTTAATTTGGAAGGAGGGAACATGCTGCTTGTTCTTACGAGAGTACTTCTCATGGGAGAGGTCCGGTCTGGGTGTATTTAAATATATCGGACAGTATGTGTAACCTGGAGGTTTTTGTGTTTTGGTGTTTTCTTTCTAAGGAAAAAAGTGTGGAAGAGGAGGTGGGAAAGCAAGTGGGAAGAGCGCTACAGCTGTGACAGGTTCATCTTGGCTGTGGGGATGGCTTTGATCTCCCTCTAATTGTCTGCTAGATGCAAAGAAATGAGGCAGCAAAATGAAAGCCAGTCTCAGTAACCACTTCAAGCCCTGGGTTATCACACCAAACGGTTGGCAATGTTCGCCGACGGCCTCCTTTCCTTTTCTTTTTGTGCAGTTTCCACTTCTCCCTCCACTTCCCGCAGCCTAAGGGGCGCTTCCGGCTCTCAGGGAAGATGCTCATGGGAGGGGCGTGGGAGAAGGCGGAAGCAGAGCAGCTCAGAGTGGGAGCGTCTGCCCCCAAGCTCCTCCGCCCCGCAGCCACGTGCGCATGTCACAAGGGAAAGCCACTGGCGCTCTGCTCCCTCCTGGCTGTGGAGCCAGATCCCGGTGTGCACTTCCTGTCAGGGCAGGTGCCCTCCTGTGCTTACAGAGGATCCCTTCCGCTGTCGACAGTGCCGTGCCTCAGCAGCCCTGAGAAGCTGCGGGCCTGTGTGTGGGCCACTGCGCCCATGAATGGATGCAGAGAGCGAATGCAGGTCGCCTAGCTGAGGAACAGAGTACAGAAGGTACACCAACAGCTAGACGCGCTGGGCCAGGGTAGGCAGGGATGTGGGATAGGGTGGCAGTGCTGGGGCAGCCTATGCACAGGCAGATAGGATTGGTGAGGGCCGCACAGCAGGGCAGAACATGGGGTTCTCAGAGCCCTGAAAGCGTTCCAGAATTGACACGGCTCATAGCTGTGTCATTCATGAAAGCGCCAAGCTGGAAACCACCTAAAATCCACCAGCAGAGGACACACTAATTTTAGATGTTTACTCAGTGGAATACTATGTATCAATGAAAGTTCCCCAACTATACCTCACCGAATGGATACTGGACAAAAGGACAAAATGAGCAAGTCATAAAAGCCTATTGACAGCATACGTTCCCTATGCAATAAAATCCCACACAGGCAAATGGAAACTTTATTTTATAGAGATGGACCCTAAGTGGCAACATGAAACAAAGCAAGAAATAATGATCAGAGAGTTTGGGACAGTTACCCCTGCACAGGGAGGGGCAGAGTGATCTAACAGGAACCCAGCGGGAGGCTGAGGGGGCTGAGGCCCTGGACCTGTTCTCTCCCTCTCTCTCTCTCTCTCTCTCTCTCTCTCTCTCTCTCTCTCTTTCTTTCTTTCTTTCTTTCTTTCTTTCTTTCTTTCCCCCTGTCCTATTTATCAACACAAGGGCATCAGAATTATTCTTTAAATGCATATGTCTCTTTCATGTACTCATGTATATGATATATATATGAAACATATGGGGTTACATAGTATATGTATTTCACATGTAAAGCAAAGTCCAGTGTGGCATGATAACAGCAAGTGAGCAAGGAAGGGGTCAGAAATGGGGGCCAAATGGCAGGCCAAGTATTTCGCTTTCTGTCTTAAAAGCAGCAGACAAGGTTTAAAGGACCAGGAGACACGATGAGGTCTGTGTTTTACAGTGATTGCTTCTACTGAGACAGGAAGACCGAACTGGAAGGAGTCCGGGGTGGGTGGGGCGGGCACTGAAGAATGAGGGAGATGGTGCTAGTGTGGACTGAGGGGGCCATGGGAGGACGCGGAGGCCGGTGGTATTCGGGAGTATTTGGGAGGAGGCAGGGGTGGGGCTTGGTGACGAATGGGGTACCATTAGTGAACATGAAGAGACTGGCGTTTGACAGCTGCATGGCTGCTGGTGCCAATCACAGAGCTGGGGATCCCCGGGAAAGGGGCAGCTTTGGGGTCCATGAAGAAGGGCCATGAGACTTCCAGGTGTGCTGCGTTGGTAGCTGGGTTCATGGCCGGGGGCCCAGGAGAGGGTGAGGCTTCTTACAGGATCGGGGGTCCCCGGCACTGAGAGCTCCCTGGAGCGGACCATCCCCGCGGCAGACGCTCTGTGGTGACTTCAGTGGTAACACGGTGAAGCGGGTGGCCCTGGGGGGCCTGGTTCCAGTCCTCACTTCTGCTCCTTTGGCCCCATTCATTGCCACCGCAGTTCGTTCAGAGAACCCCGCCCTCACGGGCTCAGTTGCTGGACACAGGAGCATGTCATCTTTACACTCTGTGTGTGTGTGTCACCCATGTGGTCTTAACTCTCTTCTAGGTTCCTGGAGTCGGGTAGGTGCTTTGGTGTCCGAAGAGAGTGTCTGGCCCCAGCTGGAAGTTGCACTCCCACCTGGTGTGGGGGGATGGGGTGACACAGGGGCCCGACTCCTAGAGCAGGCAGAGGGGCTTCTCTGAGCACCTGCTCCAAGGGCTTCCCCAGTCAGGCCTTCCTTTCTCATTATCATCAATGCCGTCTTCACCCACACACCTGCCCAGCGCCCTGCCGCGGGTAGAGTCATTTCCAACCAATTAGCGTAGCTCATCCTCAGCCATGCAAAAGAGGCAGGATGTGACTCACCACCCTGATTTCACAGTTGAGGAAACCAAGACCCCAGCAGCATGGCATTCTTCAAGGCTGGGGTTTCAGGACTGGATCCTGGAGAGTAGATTGCCGGGGATAGGAATGGCCACCTATGTGCCAAATCCACCAGCGGAGGCCCCAGCCGGGTAGGCTGTCTCCATCCCTCAAACTCTGTGAGGCGCTGCAGGGGACAGAGGCTGCGATCTGTTCTCAGAGGCCCGGTTAGAATGGGGGACTGGAACTCCTCTGCAAGGGCAAGTGCTGGGGATGTTTACCAGAGAAAGAGGTATTGCCATTTTTACCTTGAAAGGGTGTTAATGGGAGTTAGAATAAACTCTCTATAGGTGCCTGTAAGAAGAGCAAGAGACAGGGCTGAAGTTTGCAGAGAGATTGAAGCTCAGGGGAAAAAACAATACCTTGTCTGAAATGATAAGCATGGAATCAAAAGAGTAGTGAGTTCCTTGTAGCTGGAAGTAATCAAGCCCAGACCAAATAGCCAAATACTGTATAATAAGGGAGCCCCAGCTCTGGGATCAGCAGAAGTAGGCTCCATTTTTGGTCATGTGATCCTGGGCCAGTCACTTAACCCCTGCAAGACCTGGTTTCCTCTTCACAGTGTGGATAATGCCACCTAGATTGTAGACTGGTTGTGAGGATGAAATCAGGTACCAAAGCACATGCTGGCCTCCGCTCATCCCACAAATATCTGCTAAGTTCCTCCTGCATGCTTGATACATGCTGACTGGATTTTCATTAAATCCACACAAGCCAGCCTCATCCATCTCTTTTTCCTTTTGTCTCCATCCACCACTACAAGAGAGGAACTGGCACTTCCATTCACACACCCGAGCCTGTCCACATCGCCTCTACCCCACCTGGGTCTGCATCTCCACAGCCATCCCTGAGAATTAGAGTGAAGGCACCAGATGCACCCTTTGCTCTTTGCCCTTTACCAGTCATGTAGGAGAAAAATTCCAAAATCCCTGGGTACCCAGAGTGAATGTCAAGAGGACATGGAACCTGGGATCTTTAGGACATGTCTCTTTGGCCTCAAGGACTTCTGGGTCCTCAGAGAGAGGTGGAGGTCAGAGTTGGGCTGGACTTGGATGTTCTTACGTGCAAGGCCCTGGCAGTGGACCGTTGCCAGGGTCTAGGTGCAGGATTTCTGCTGCATTCATACGTGGTGATACTCAGGTAAAGTTTTGTCCCATGTGCTCAGCCATGTGTCATACTGAGGCCTCCGTGGTAGACTGGGAGCAAGGGCAAAGCCAGGAAAGCAAGAAGAGAAGGCAGGAGCCTGGGCCAGCAGCTAAGTTACAATGTCTGTAGAGAGAGATTTCATTCTGCTCCCTCTGGGTCAAGGCCTCCCCTCCATAGTGGTGAAGAAACCTATGTGCAGGGCATTAGGAGAAGAGTCCTGGCTATGACAGAGGACCCTTGGCTGTGGGCTGTCTAGCCGGCCAGGAGAAGAACTGAGAGCTCAAGTCCCTCTCCTGGGCTTAGCGTTTGGGTGCAGAGAGAATCAGTCTTGGCCACCTCACCAGTATTTAAGAGTATCACTGCAGCCCTGCTGAAGTAGCCCATTGGGTTATGAGAGCAGCCAGTAAGGCACCTGGGCATCAGTTTCTGGATTTGAGTCCGCACAACTATCCCTCAATCCCCTGTCCACAGTGCCTTGGTGTCTTCTGACTGCTTCCTGCTTTAGTGCAGGTCGCAGAGCTGGGTGGGGCCAGTCCATTGGGTGCAGGACCTTAGAGCCTGCAGCTGAGTTGGGGAAGAGAGGGAGAAGCCATGCAGGCTAGAGATGGGGGGGGGGTCCCAGTGCCCATGCTCTGGTCAGGTAGGGTGCTTGCCTCCCAGTTCCCATCTTTGTATCTGTCAAAAATCACCTAAGAACTCTGCGCAGCAACCCTTCAACCCCTCCTGAGGTTTAGCACTGTACTGGCCAGTGGAACTTTTCCTTATGCACAGAGGTGGGCAATGCCCTAAGGAAGGAGACCCTTGGGGACGAGATTCACCAATAACCCAGAGAACAAGATGCCATCACTTAACAGAATTCTTATCGTGTCACATGTAGGGCATGCAACCACAACACTAAAAAGCAGCACAGGGTCACATAATGAATTCCCTTTTTTATTAATCTGTTTTCTTCCCTTGCCTTTCTGTGCAGGTTTCTTAAGACAAACAAAATATTAAATGATTGTAAAATCTAACCTCTAGGGCACGATCAAATCATTTTAAACCAATCCTTCTAATGAAGAAAACTGCGGCCAAATTGTTTTCCCTTTTCATTCTCTTGTAGCCCCGTGCAGGCAAAGTCCTAGATGCATTCTTAATTTTGCCTCAGCCTTTCTCTACAGCAGAACAAGTGGTGGGGAAATTTTTTTCTCTAGGCAACAGCAGCATTTCTGTCTCATTTGTTCTGTTTTTCACTGTAACACAGCAGCTTATGGAGCTGTTAATTTGAACTTTGGTCCTTCTAGGAATGTATCGTTCATGATCAGTAAATAGATCAGGTTGCAGATTTTAGCCACTTAATTACTGAATATGAAAATGTTTCTTTACCTCATGAATATTTAAAAATGGAACAGTAGACAAATTGTATTTCACTCCTAAATTTCTTTGTAGTTCTAAACTACTTCATATTCAGCATTATCTGATTACCCTGATGCCATGAGATCGGTTTTCCCTCAGGAAATTTGAGGAGAAGCCCAAGACTTTCATAGGGAATAAGTCATCCAAATGCCATTTGGTTTGTCCTTGGATCTGTAGATGCCCTTGCTGGAACTGGAGCTTGAGGTGGTACTTTTATAAATGAGGATGTAGCCTTGTATAATGCAAGATACAAAGGCTCCTAAAGAGTCCAGTGGGTCTGTGTACGAACTTGACCTTTCCTCTTGTCTCTGTGAAACCTGTGCCAGTGAACATCTCAAAACCTCAGTTTCTTCATCGGTAAAATGTGAATAATAGTAACAGCTATTTAACGGGATAATTGTAATGGGTAGATGAATTACAGTATTTAACACAGTTTATTGCCTAGACATGGTAAGCGTTTAATAAATGGTAGTTATTTTACAATTATCCTCATTGTTTTTATTATATAAAGTCCCTATCACAGTTCAGTGCACATAGAAGTTCAATAAATGATAATTATTATTATGACTATCATTAACATCCTTACAGTTCTTACACATGGACATATATTAAAACATACTTGTCCCTCAGTGTCTATGTAGGAGTGATTCCAGGATGGCTCAGTGTGCTAAAATCTGTGGATGCTCAAATCCCTTACATACAATAGTGTAGTATTTGCATGTAACCTACATACATTCTCCTGTATATTTAAAATCATCTCTGGATTACTTGTGATACCTAATTATGATGTAAATAGCTGTTGTACTATCATATTTAGGGAACAGCAACCAAAAATAGTCCATTACATGTTCAGTACAGATGCAGTTTTTCCCCAAAATATTTTTCATCCTCAGTTGTTTGAATTCTTGCAGGCAGAACCCATATCTTCAAAAAGCTAACTGTATACAGTTTCCCACTATGCAATTTCTAGGTTTTATTTTTTAAGATAGAAATTTATAAAAGTAAATGGACAGCTTAATGAAGTTTCAGCAAGATTGAAGTAAATCAACAGTGCTCATAGAAATAGTTTAATTAAGATAATCCCTGATGCAAATCATGTGTTCCATTGATGCCTCAAATTGAAAATGGGTCCCACAGATTTCCATGCACGTCCCCTCTTGGTTGTGCTACATGGGGCTAGGACCGAAAGAAGAGCAGTCTTCCCGAACGTGGGGAATGACCTGGCTGGAGGCGAGATCCTAGGACAAGTGTCAGCTCTGCCACAGTGCACTCCGAATTTGACCTTGGACAAGTCCCCAAACTTCCCTGGGCTATTGTTTATTCATGTGTGGAATCTCCTACATTTCAAAGATGCTGTGAGTCTATAAATGCATGTGATTCATTTTCAAAAGAGATATAAAAAGTAAAACAGGAAGATTTCGTCTTTTAAAAACCCTTAGGTGCTGCAAATTTTGCCAGTTGCTTTTAAGCCACTAGGTATTAGGTGCCAGATATTTGAGGGCAGCTTAATTGGAAGCTGTATTTATCATCTGGAGTGTATGCGCTCACACTAAATGTGTTTTTGACAGTCTCTCACCATCCAGCCTCTTGCTTCCAACCGGAATGATTTGCTTCTCCATTGCACTCAGAAGAAACAGTTCAGTCCTGGTTATAAACATTAATTAGTTTGAAGAAGAGAAACAGGATTGTTTCTTAAATTAGTTCCAGATACAGCGGCCATTTTTTGGTGCCCTTATAACCTGGGTGCTTCAAAAAATATGACTTTGCATTTTATCCTCTGTCCAAGTTCATTGCTGACAGCTTTGAAATTGGCAAACCAGTGCTCATAGTTAGGAGATAGGATGGTGTTCATCTCTATGCTTAGCTATTACAGATATGGCTTAGTGTCTCCCATGGTTTGAATCTTACTGCTTAGTCTATTGGTTGTTTGTGAGCAATCTTCCCTGTGGTCTTGGAAGCCTGTTGACGTAGCCTGTGATAGCATGGTAGTGGGAATATATGCTATCAATGAAATGAACAGACACGTATCACTGTGGACAATGTACCATACAAAAGGAAAGGAATAGTAGTGTGGGGAGCCCTAGACCCCAGTTCTAGCTCAGCCCCTGACTTGCTTCAGTCCCACATACCGTGAGCCGGTCGCCATGGTGGGGCCCGCAGTGCAAAGATAATTGAGCTCAGCGTGGCTTTTCTGCCCAGCTCTGCAGCTCCGCAGCAAGAGGCTTGGGCCTGATTTTTGAAGACCCTTTCTGTTCTACATTCCATCAGCTCAGGTACCAATCATAATAGCAGTAAGCCTCAGGCTGTTATTCAGGGGTGGCATTTTGGTAGAGCTGCAAAAGCAGGGAAAGCTTTGGCTGGCTTCCAAATTACAGATGACTCCAAAAGGTGCACTTAGTTTGTGAGCCGGATTATTCCCCACCTAAGGTTTGCCAGTTCATTTTGGTTTCATCCTGGCTCATTTATTCATTTATAATGGGTTTTCAGAGAGAAGGGCATGACAGTCTGCATAAAAACTGGTTCCTGGCTCCTGCTCGGTAATCGGAAAAAGGTAGTTGAGTTAAATGTCTATCCTAGGCACTTACTGGCATTTGGGTCATGATATACACTACCTCAGGTCAAGATCTCTGAATGGTGGAAACACGGCATCCTCTTCATTTATGATGTATTCATTTGAACTTGAGTTTCTCTTCTAGTGTGTTTTACACTTAAGTCACCTTTGGGTTATTGCTCCACATCCTCTTTGTTGCTACCTTAAACTGTGTGTACAAATCTAAGTTAAAGGAATTATGGGCATATAGAGTAATAATGTTTAAGTGTTCTATTGCATACCTACCCACATCGAAGCTTCTCTTCTTTAGGAAAGAGCTTCATTTCTTTCTGAGCTTTATCTGTGAAGTAGAAATAACAATAGAATTGTGCAAGGAGGCCCAGTAAGTAGCCGTCTCTTACTCCTAGGCTCTGAACTGCTTGAGAATAAGACAGTGGAATAAAGAGAAGAGCCAAAATATCACCTTCATTGTGAGGTTGGAGGGTGTGTCGTGTCTGTGGGCAAATAAGCTTCTTGACACTGAATGCAGAATGAAGCTGGGGCAGCCAGCAGCTCCCCCCTGTGCCCCTGGCACAGGGTCAGCAGGAAGGAGGAGGAAGGGGGAAGGAGCAAAGAGGGACAGGGCTAAGGCTCCTCTCGCCGGGTTCTCCCTCCAAACAAACCAATCCCCAAAGACATTCTGTCTCTTCAGGGTCAGAGAGGCCAGAGACTCTATGTAATACTGTTCCTTTCCCATGGCGAGAGCTCCCAAGGGCAGAGCCAAAGAGCCCCCTCTCAACACAGAAGCAGAATAACAAGAGCTAAAAGGATATTCTTTGGAGTCTGATGGACCCAGATTCAAATCCTAGGCCTCTGCTTTCAGGCTGTGTAGTCCCAGGCGAACCCCTCCACCTTTGCTTAACCTCACGGAGAAAGAGATGATAATGTTCAGTCTTGTGGAAATTAAGCACGTGATAAGTGCTCAGTAAACAACAGAAGGTCAAAAGAGAAAGCATATATAAATATCCTCTGCAAATCACACAGATCTATATAAATTGCATCTGTATGAAGAAATAGTATTATTTATGGTGGTGGTTTTAGCATAACAGTGAATTCTACTTGCACTGCAGTTTTGTTAGCACTCCCTATTGAGGCTTAAATGGCTGGAAGTACCTGGTGCCTTGTTATGCATCTCTTTCCTATCAGCTTTTACAGAGGAGAGCCACAGCCAGAAGGAAAGGAGAAATTAAATTAATGAGAAACTTCTGTGCATGAGAACGACCATCCTTCAGATTCTAGCTATTTTCACAGATTCTCCTGGAAGCTGTCATCTAATTCTATAGCAGCCCTTAGAAAGTCTTCACTCCATTTAATTTATGCTGAGAAATCATTAGTGGGCATTTGACAGCGGCCCAGTGTGTTCGTTCACAAGCCCACATTCTTCCGTCAGGCTCCAAAGGACAGTTCCACTTGCCAGAGTCAGCTCTTGAAGTGTAATGGAGAGAAAGGGGTGGGTTGTGGCGGTTTAGCGTCCTCTCATCCTCTTGGTTACTGCCATTGTCCTGTTCACTGAGGGTTACCATCATCGGGTGCTTTTGGTTGTAATTTTGACCATAACCCTACCAGGTATTATTGCTGTCATTTTAGCATTTTGATGTTTGCCCAAAGTCCTGGGCAGAATCAGCGTTACAGCCCAATTGTTGGGAACTGCGATGACAAACTTCTCAAAGCCTGGAGGAGGCTCTGTAAGGCCGGTTCAGGTTTCATACACTTGATGTTTGGCATAAATCAAGAATCCTTTTTCTTGGCAATTATTACTGCGATTTCCAACTGCTGACCCCATTGTTTAGATAGCATTTCTTTTCCTTCCTTTCCTTGACCCATGAGCACTTGAGCAGTGCCCTGAGCAGTGAGGCTCTCTGAAGATCTGTGTTACACATTCTTTTTTTTAGGTCAGATTCTGCCTCTGCTCTGCTCAGAGAAAATACAGCCTAGACACTTGATGTGTTTGACCACTTTCCATTACCATAGCAAATACCTGAGAAAAACCAATTTAAAAGAGGAAAGATTGTTTAGGCTCATAGTTTCGGAGGTTTCAGTCCATGGTTAGTTGACTCCATTGCTTGTGTGCTTGTGGCAAGGCTGGGGCCCATGGCAAGAATATCTCATGGTGGTTGGGAAGCAAAGAGGGGAACTGGCAAATCTGAAGTCTCAGTATGCCTTTCAAGGGCACACCCTCCATGGCCTAACTTCCTCCCACTGGGCTTCTCTTAAAGGATCCACCAAAATCGTAAGTGTTAGGCTGAAGACCAAGCCTTTAACACACGAGCCTTTGGGGGACATTTCAAATTCTAAACGACAGTGTCAGGTTTTAAAAATATGAATACATTGGAATTTTGTTGAATTCTAAAACAATTTACAAACCCAGACCCTTTGCCAGGGCCAAGAGGGGAATATTAAATGGTAATACTTGCATGGTTGAGGTAATAAATGTAAGGTGCCTGCAACAGCGTCCGGGACGTGATGAGAACTTGGCACAAGTGACAGTGGAGTGGTTGTTATCACTGGTCATCTCACGGCCTGGGGGAGTTTGCTGTGTTCTGGGAGGGACACACAGGCAGATGGTTCCGGTCCCGCCTGGCGAGTGTGACAATACAGGATACAGAGTGTGTAGGATGGACATAACTGAGTCTTGGGTGAAGAGTCTTGGGAAAAGATCCCCCCCAAAGAATGGAGAGAAGCCGACCAAATGGACGAAGACAGATGGGACCAGGGAAGGGTCAGCAACTCTGTCACAACAGGAAGGACTGAAGATACCAGACATATCACCAGGGCAGAGGAGCCCTGAGAAAGACTGGTGACTTGAGTTCATTTATCCGTTATGGCTCTCAAACAAGAAGCAAAGACTAACAGATAGAACTTACTGGAAGGAAAATTTTAGATAAAGATTAGCAGAAGCTTTCTAATAATCTAAAAGTTTTCTGAAAGTGGAACAGGGCTGGCTCAGGACCTAACAGACTCACCATTTCTCACTCATGGGCCCAAGTATGGCCTGATAAGGCAGGTAGTAGAGGAAGAAAAAGCCTAGACTTTGACATCAAAGACTCAGACTCAAATTGAACCTGTGTATCTGCTGTGTGACCTCAGGCAGGTCACCATGCTCATCTGAATCTGTTTCTCACAAGAATCCAATGACAAATGTGAAGTGCTTTGTAACCCAAGAAAGAGCATACAAAATGTTAATTATTGTGCTCATTGTTACTTCACTGTAGTTACTGGTGAACGCATCTTAGTCTTCCAACCAATTGGATTCCCTAGAGTTTTTAGCTTAATATCATCACATAATAGTAATTGTTGAAGGGATTAATTAATGAATCAATGACTTTTCCCCAAAACTGGCCCTCAAGCTTGAAGTTGGGTTTCATCCCAAGCCTGGTACATAATAAGATTCAACTTAAAATGCACTGAGTGAACAAGTGAGGGGGTGATTTAATATGTGTATTGCTATTAACTAATGCAATAGTCACTAGGTTAATAAGCACTTATGTTTCATTCAACCCTATGCTCAGTCTTGTGAGATGGTCCCCAGGGACAGAAGGTCTCACTCAGGATTATACTCAGGGTGACAGCACTGCACAGGAGGCTAGCTCAATTGGCCTATGGGTCTTCCCCACCTCCCAGATCCCATGTTTCTGGGACAGCATGCTCTTGGTGAGAAGTGGCATGCCTAAGGAAGACATGGTCCCATCTGGGTCACTCATGCCCCAGGGAGTCAGGCCCTCAGCTTGCAGTAGGTCATATTCTTACTCTTGCAGTTTTATATGCACTAACTTCAATTGGGCATGGGGAACTCAGAAAACTGTTCTACTCACTCCCTAGTAGCCCTGAATGTCACCCATTCAGGAATGGTTGGACCTGCTCCAAAGCATAGCTGTAGCCCACATGCTTGGCAGTTAGAGTAGGAGTGTAGATTTTAGAGTCCCAGATCCTGAATTCCAGCCTGGGTCTTCCACTCCTTGGCTTGGTGACCCTGGGCAAGTTGCTCTTCAAGCCTCAGTTTCTGTGAACTGGGACAAGACCTACCTTACCCAGTTATTGTGAAGATCGCCTATTTGGTCCATGCCTGGCATATGGGAGGCTCAAAGAGAGGCATACAAGCATCATCATGAAGCAACTTTTAGAGCTCTCAGATGTGGTAGGTATCACTCCAAGAATAGTAGCTACTGTAAATGATTACTATAATTGCTAATTACAGAAATGTCAAATTTTCATTTCCTACATCATTGTAATATTGAGGTATACAGTTTATTTGCTGGCAAATATTGAATAAATAAATACCAGAGTTTAAGCCAGCGTAGGTCCTCTCCTTACAGAAATATTACCATTTTCTTGGGTCAGAAACTGGACCCAGGATTATCATTCTGCTTCTGACACAGGTGCTGCTGTGTTCCGGTTGTGTTAACATAGGAAGTGACCTTGCGATCTCAGCCTCAATATTCTCCTCTGTAGAATGGAGGTAATTGTAGCTATTCCGTAGCGTTCTTGAGAAGATTAAGTGAAATGATGCAGCTAAGACCTTAAGATGGGGCTCGACATAAAATAGTTGTTCGATAAATTGCACTTCTGGACCACATCTGAGAACATCTAGTTCAGCACTGGAGATAAAGCAGGTACTCAGTAAATGAGAATTTCCTTTATTCCTTTTCAGTGAGTAACCTCCTTCAGTCCTCTAAAAGCACCACACCAGTATAACTGGGCTTGATAACTATTGAGCCAAGCTGATAGCAGAACCATGCTGGGAAAAGAAATATTACAGTTCTTTGTTCTGGGAAGCTAAGCTCTCGTAGTTCTGATCAAGGGGTGAGTGACTTCTGTTAGCATCACCTGTTATTCTGTAATCGAGGTTCTCACCCAGCCCTCTAACACTGAAATTCAACACATGGAGGTAGCCAAGACCGAGACAGGCTGTGAGGCAGCTTCTGTCAGAGAATACTTTCTATTGTGTTCTCTGGCCAAGACAGGGAGCGCCTCCAGAACTCCTGTTCTCCCTTACATGTCTCCTTTTTGCTGTCACTAAGTGACTCTGAGTCAGATGCACCCAATCAATAGCAGCGTGAATAATTGCATTAGTACCCACGTGACAGCTCAATAAAAATTACAGGTGTATATTTCGCACGTACTTGGGGTTTATCTTTCTAAATTAAAAAAAAAAACCTTTCAATTTTAACTGTTTGGAGTTGCAGTCTTTCTAAAGTGCATTCCAAAAATCCAAGGACAAGAAAGAAAACAGGCATACATCAACAGCAGCAACAACATCCACAACAACAACAACAGAAGAAAAAACACCGCTTGTTGCTGCTTTACATATTGTTATCTTCGAAGTGTGTGTTCAGGCTAACACATACAGATATACACTATTAATCTAATTTCCTGTCTTCGATTATTGCTTAGCATTAAGT